>LD352802.1:85281-96927 GCA_001465055.1 Ptychodera flava | reverse complement strand
CTCAAGGCACTGCGTCATTCGACCAAGCATTGTTATTGTAATTTCCTGCATAAAATTAACAGCGAGGTCAACCGGTCAAACTCTCTCGGCATTTTCTCTCATGAAATATCGACATTGAAATTCGACACCGTACGGAGTTCGTATTATTGACGCGGAAAAATATATGGCCAAGAAGTAGGACAGTCACTTATAGACTTGAAATAATCAATCTCACACTCTACATTCGCGCCAGAGAATAATATTTTCGTTTGACAGATACTCATGTCAAGGAAGACGACTGTTCATGTGATAATTATATAATCTCATGGAATTTTTCTTTGTTGGACGCCATCGTATACTCGCATTATTTGAAGGATGGACGGTCGCGCACTCTAAAACCGGAACTATACACTTCAACGAGCATTGGTTAGTGCACTCTGAGTTGTTAACAAGTATGTCTAGACATTGAGAAAAGCGCGAGGACATGTGGTTGTTTATACTAATACATCGTCAAGTCCAAATATCAGTGCTGTTAGAGCAGGGGCAGAAAACTAATCAGTATATAAACATGCATTGTACAGCATTATATGAGATTGGATGTGAACAATGTATTTCGAAGCGGAATGACATGTAACAAAGAAAACTATTGATGATGACATACGGTGATTTTTTGCAATGGTGTTTTTCCATGTCCCTCCAAGTATTGAAGGGACGTGAAAAAATAATCCGACTAGTACAACCCAAGGGGCCGAGATCGAACGTATCACACTCGTTGGGAAATGTCCGTCTTACATGAGCCTGATTGATATTTCCAAACTCGTCTGAGACATTCCATCTCAGTCCATTTGAATGTGGGATTCTATTACTTTTAGTCTTATACACTGTACGAACATGGAGATGTCTACAGACTGTAGATAAACTTGTTGCATGGGACCAGCTCTCTGAAAATGAACCACAGATGCTAACTGAAATCGGAGACCGTGTAGAGTAACTTTTTGTGATGAGTCAGACAGTCTTATATTTACGGTAATATCGATAAAGTCAATGATTCATGTTTTGAATTCCAACCAGACCTACATGTATAAATTGAATTGTATTCGAATGTTCATGATAATGAGAACATCGCTGCCGGTTAGAGAGTGTTTGCGTGAGACTACAGTTTTTTCTCTTTCCACAGCTTCTTGTCGAGGAAGTTTATTCCGAACAATGGTATCTACATACAAGGCAACTAATCTGCTTGTTTTCTCGAATATTTGCCCTAAGGGAAGAATAACAACAAAGTAATAAAATGTTTGCCCCGATTCATGATATTAAATTTCACGTGATCAGTCGGAGGTATGCACTATAGCACAGACAAATAGTATAGACAGACTGGTAACGCGGCATGCCTTTTGTTCCATGGTCGTCTCGGTAGGCTATTGGCTTTTCATATTAAAATGAGCTTCAAAGGTGTTAAACTTTTTGGAGGTTTTGTTTGTGGTTGATAATTGCACGAGATTATGCAAAAAATACGACGAGATGGCATCATACTTCCAGTCGCGTAGCAACCATAGTTACTTTGTGAGCTCTCAGGCCAGAAACACTGCTTCACGCCAATCAAAACATAACACGACAGCAGTTTCATAAACATGTCCTTCCTTGACGCACGTGTAAAAGACGGTATGACTGACCGTAAACCATTGAGTAAAACCAGACGGTATCGATAAAAGACTTTCAAATTTGGTTCAAACACGCTCATTATATATTCATAAAAATATGAGAGGAATTTTTAAAACGGTAAAACTCACTTTCCTGAAGCTCAAAACACTCAAGTTTTCGCCAGCACATCAATTCCGCTCAGCACCACACGACAACAACAACACAAACTTTGCCGAACATACTTTCGCTTAAGAGTCGGCGAAAATCCGAAAATTACCGAGGATGCATGGTCGGCACTCTTCGGAAAAGAGAGGCGAGAGCAACCTGAGGCGAGGCGAACATGGATTGGTTACGTAACCGCTTCACGCCTTAAACAATGCCCGATGCGACTCTGTCTACGTTTCTCTGTGACTATAGAAACAACAAATTGTATTGATTTCGTTTATGTCTTACGGACTGCAATGTTTTGCAGTAACACATATCCCGCACGTAGATACCTTAAAACTTTTGTCACTTGATGGAAACTCTATTTTGTTGTCTAATTTCGGTAATACACTCACAGCACTGCAACGTTCAGGTTATAGCTGAGAGCTGATATCTTCGCTAGCCCTGCGATGCAGGTTGGATTCCGTCAAATAGTTTACCGATTTTTTTGTGATGAAGAAACTTTATTGTTGTAAGTCGCATGACTTGGTTTGAGACGACTATATCACTTATCTGAGAGTAGTTCGGTATTTATTTGTTCAGTTGCAATGAATTTAATTTTAAATATTGCAGTATACGTAGCTTTTTAGGTTTTTCCACATCCACAATTGCCCGATCGCGTATGATGAGTTTAATACGTTGATGGTCCAAAGTTCAAATTTGAGCGTAAACCGCAGTCTCCTCGGCTAATGTTAAAGCTACAAGACAATCCCTGTGTGCTCTATCATCTCTTCAGTGTCATTCTATTGCAACGTGGCCGTGATTGAACACAGTAGGAAATTGCAAATGACATTAGTTTTGCTTCGGTATTATTGTGTGGAGAAACAAAAATTAGCATATGTATCATGTAAACACTATACATGTAGCAGAAAACAGGCCACTATCGTCTCTTTGAATACACGGGCGCCAAGTTGTAACACTAGCAAAGCATACCGTTTGTCCGTACTGACGATATCGGTGAACGTACTGTTAGAAAAAACGGTAACACTTTTCATCGTTTTTTATATTACAGGCTGCTTACCAGAGGTTTTACCTGACACAAAGCAAGTTATTTCCAGTCTGACGCTATGAATGAGAACGGCTGAGTAATTTATTCAAAAAACAGAGAGGTGCAACATCAAGTTGGTCTGGAGTTGTTATCTCTTTGCAATAACGATTGGGAAAATGAGGATGTTGTTTTAGACATCGGATGTGGAACAGGAGAATTGACTAAGATGATAGCAGAAAGAGATACTGTCAAATCTGTTATAGGTAGGTTGTTTGAAACAATGTTTAAAATCTAGGTAGTGACCTCTAAGATGATGAGATCAACCTTATTTTAAATGTGAATAAATTTTTGCATGTATGTTTGTTTTATCAGGTCAATCTTTTTTTCCATGGTACTCGATAATCCAAATATGATTGCGCAAAATGAAAAGTGAGGCTTGTTTTGGTGATTCTTGTTAGACTTGTTGAGTTACATTATGAAGTTCATGTTTGTTGGAAAGGCCTCGACTAGCGTGTCTCACCAGCAATTAAGCTAGAAAGTAACACCTCAACGGTCAGGGGTAAAGCTATTCAAAACCTTCGGTAATTTGTTCACCGTATGTCGTCACATCTTTATTTTTATGCATTTCATCAATATATGCTTGAAAACTTTATTTCAAAAGTCATTTTAACGTATACATATTTGCTGACACATTGATATATATGGGCAAGTCAAGGTTCCAAGACAAGAAATTGACCTTCTTAATCTAATAATTCTGTCATGGTTAAAGAGCCCAAAACCCCCGTAAATTATATATTTTCTGAAAGCCTAGATATAGGGAAACAGTCTGGTAACCACAGTGTCACCTTTGTTTACACAATAATCACGTGACAGGTAATTTGCACAACCTTTCAAAAATCGGTATTCCTTATGTTTGTATCAATACTTCAAAATATCTGACTCAATCTTGCTGTACTGCAAGCTGTCACAACGCTCTTTCAAAGTGTGTCTCACATTTTTTATATCTTGCATAGTTTTTTAAAGCACAATTTTAAAGACATTAGCTGGGCTTAAATTCACCGCTCTGGAAGTTTTTTGGCATAAAAAATGTTTAAGAAAGTTTTAAAAAATTCTGAGACACGCATTGGAAGATACTTTGAACAACTTGCACTCACACAAGTTTCAGCCACATATCTCAAAGCATTGAAACAAAACATAGGGAAAACAGATTTTTGATAGGTTATGCAAATTACCTGTCACGTGATAGTTTTTTAAACAATGGTGACACTATGGTTACAAAAATGTTCCCCTATAACTAGGCTTTTCGAAAATATATAATTAACGGGGGGTTATAGACTTGTTAACCACTACAGAATCATTAGCTTAAAAAGGTTAATTTCTTATCTTGGAACCTTAAGGTAGTATGCGCCTTGAAAGGAAAAGACTTCAACGCTTGACCAAACTATCAACTATTCTCTTGCCAAATGAAGAGTAAAAAACAGGGGTCACCTAAAAAAAAATAGTACTAGAGAGACAAATTGCCTGACATTTACCAGTATTTGAAAATCAATATAGCCGCCATTACTGGTGAAGTCTATCGGGAATTTTTTTGTTTTTTTTAATCTGAGACTGTGAATTTTTCCTCAAAGAACCTTAAATTGAGCTCTAACGCGTGGCAGATCAGAAAAGAATTATTGCATTTGGATGGTCTGAATATCTGTTCTGTACATATGTAGAGGTTTGCAAGTTATTTTCAATCAGAGAATTTTTTTTATTTTCAAAGTACATAAAGTAAATGTAAAAAAGAGTAAATGACATTTTTAGTTACATGTTCATATCATTAATAAATAACACTTGTGTTACAAATAATGTGCAACACTCAACTATAAATGCAACAAGCAAGTCCCCGTGGACGAAGTTCCGAGGAGGCTTATAGATTGGGCTATATCCGTCTTTCTGTGCGTCCGTCCGTTCACGCAGATATCTCAAACACGCCTGGCCCAATTTCCTTCAAACTTTGCACAAGGATAATACACTTTACCATACATTTTCATGTTCATTGGTTTTGAGATTCATTCCAATATGGCAGCATGGCAGTCAAGTTTTGCGTTTTTTAATGTCCAGAGCCACAATTAAGACAGTAGATAACGTTCTTTTAATCTTTGTAAATTTCAATAGCACGTGTAATCTTCTCATGATACGATACAATGTGGCGGCCAGAACCCAATCCAGTTCTCTATAAACACAACACCACCTACTCTTGTAAGATTACATACGATAGCGCCGTCTACGACTACATGAGTTGAAAAATATGGACCAGCATATCCAATAGTCGTTTTACAACGAAAAAGATTAAATTTTACATTTTCTTTTTATTTTCAGGTATTGACATCTCTCCTAACGCTATCAAATATGCACGTCAGAACAACACTGTCGATGGAAAGACTCAATACCTTGTTGGTGATGCTTTGTGTTTACCAGAGACTTTCAGTCATTTTGAAAAAGCTTTCACAAAAGTTCTCTGTAGTTTGGCTCTCCTATGGATAGATAACAAACAGAAAGTCTTTCAAAATGCCAGCTGGTGTCTGAAAGAGAATGGGTCGTTCTTATTTACTGCTACCAGAGGAGTAGAAAACCCATTCGGCGATGTTTATCACAAGGTTTCAGAGCTTTCTAAATGGAAGAACTACTTAAAGGTTGTAAAGAAAACTTTTATAGATAATTCGAATTCTTAATATTAATAATTATTCCTTTTGCATAGCACAGCTATTGATAATTTGAAGATGAAACGCTGAAGCCCAAAATTAAGCTCTTCTGAGTACAATTTCATTCATTTCTGTCTAAATTCAACAAAATCAGTACTTTTTAGTCCCTTTTTGTTCAACTCGTTCGAGAAATAAAGAGAACCAATCAACATTTACTTGTTAAACGAATGCTGAAAACGTATACTTACTATTATAGAAGATCTTATGTATTCATTAATTGTGTTTTTAGGATTTTCAGCCAACATTTTGTCCGTTCTTGGGAAGTTTGGAAGATTTGACAAACATAATATCACAGTGTGATTTCAAGAAATACCCGAGGACTCTCAAACCGTACAGTCATGTGTATTCACCAGCCACGGATGAGAAACACAAAGGTAACATGTTTAACATTATGTGTTTTTTGCATAATATTATTTTTGAATTATAGTGAACTTGGTAAACAATATGAACTGCATGAGAGTGATTTGCACGAAAAGTAAAAATGAGAACAAAGTAGAAAGCAAATGATCGAGGTAGAATGCACCTCAGGGCTGATATTCGGACTGCCGAACTTGTTTGTAATATTTTTGGTCTGCCACTTTTAGTGACTCATTTTGAAGCTTATGGAGTAAATAAAGTGTTCAACGGATTACCTTTATGGGAAATGAACATTGGATTTTTTCCATAAATTTAAAACATGGATGGCTGCCATTTTAAACTTTGTGCGGTCAAATATAGGGTAAAGTGTTTCTTTAGAATCAACTGTGTAAGGATAAAGCTGATTATCATTATTGATTTTGAAAGGGAACAGTTTAAAAAGTCCTTGAGGAACGTTTTAATATAAAATTTTATGTCTTTCAATTTCGGGACGCATACTACTTTAAACAATTCTCGGTTTTTCTTGTTGTTTACAACAAATAGATTAGTTAAAAAATATCCAGGAGCTGCGCGTCATCACTATTTTCTCGTAAATTCATGTGGTGGCCCGCCTCAAAGTTTTTATGATGCATGACCTAAAATAATAAAAGAAAACGGAAGTGTTTTGCAGCCAGTGATAAAATACAATAAACATTGCTTCAATATGCCCAACTAACATTGTTATAAATACAAAATACTGGAAAAACGAAGAGAAAATCGCGTCATGGCGTCACTTTTGCTGAATTTCAAGAACCAGAGACAAATCTTTTGTACCTCAGTGTATCTTTTTTAAAATATTAGATGCGCCGTTTTGTTGGTGGAGAGCTTTCATTAGCAGATTTTTGTACTGATTTGGATAGTTCTAGGTCAACGTAAAGCTAAAATATAAATGTCACATTTTCATTCAAGGCAAATAATAAACAGAACATTCATATTCTTTAAAACTAGGGTTAATTAAGTTAGTACTGGAAAGATATGCAGTTTTGATACCAATACCAGATACACAGATAGACATACTCATGAGACAAAAGTACAAATTACGCTTTTTTGAGACAGAGAGTGATTGGTACTTTAATGATACGGTATATGTTGCAAACATTTGTTTTTCGTTAATTACAATCTGCCGAACATTTTTATTTTATGACAACCTTATATTCTTTGAAAACCAGTCGAGATCCATGTCGGAAGTTCTTGGCGCCGAGTATGCGTAGAGCTCATATTATGAGATTGCTAGTAGATTACAAAATCATTTTTATATGTTTGCACAAAATCAAAGGGTAATAAGGCATATTCATATTTTTCACTTCATCAGCTTTTATGAAACCTGTGATGACACACTTGAATAACATACCCACAATGTTACATGAAGATTTCCTTGAAGATTGTATGAAGTTGTCTTGGCAAGCATCAGCTGACTCGGAAGACGGATTTCTAACTTGGCATTTTATTGTATTCCTCGTAAAACTGAAAAAGTAGTATCATTCGCTACATATACTACACTTTGTGCTGTTACTTCTACAATTGCAATTATAAAGCTTTCTTGTTGAAATGAGTAAACTTGAGCAATTGAGTAAACTTGAGCAATTTGAGCAATTTATATGCTACCTTTTCTGCAACAGCCAAATCAATTAAGACGGAGTGATTACACGATTTCTCCACTAGCAGGATTTCAAGTTTGTTTAATCAATATGTGCAACATATTCAGTATCTTATTTGGTTAGAGAAAGCACAAGATGTCATGATGATCATAATTCTCTTCTGAATTTTGATCAGCTTAATTTTTAGAATAATATTTTGTATCTCATTTGATATTACATAGGGGTCAGCCGTTGGTGTCGTGCCAGGGGTTAAGATTAGAAATATTATTCGTAGTGATTGATGATTATAAAGGATAAAATAGAATAAATTGTTACTTGCTATACACGTTTGTACGATAACTATCCTCTGATGAAAACAGTTCATGTACACGATGTCAGACGCTGCAGGTATAGATTTTCTGTAATGTGTAAAATGATTGGAAATTTTTTTTTTTAGATTTTCTGTAATGTGTAAAAATGTTGGAAAAAATTTGCAATTTTTACCATAATAAATACCTATTGTGTGTAACAAGGGACGTATTCTGCCATCATTATCGTTTCACTAGTAAGTGCACTGCTCAGCTTCCACTTGTAAGCTGAGAACTAGCGTTCCATGTAAAAAATGGCAATTTTTTATTATTGACACTACTACCGCTTTTCTAAAATAAATCCCAGCATTCTTTACGTATGTCCTCGTTCGTGCATCACTATTTTTTAGGCTTGATAGAAACGATATTTTGTATCAGTGACAGGGTGGACCATATTACTTACTGGCTAGTAAAAGAGATATATTTTATTAATGGCGTGTTATAAAATAATAGTGTGCACGTTTTGTATTTGTTTATTTACGAGCACTGAAACAATAATGGAGACACACATGAAATGGCACACGACTACTAATTAATTCCCTATAGGCCGTCCTCAAAAATGAAAAAGTTGGAATTCCGGGGGCCCACCTAAATTCAGCTTCCGCACATCGAACGTTAGAAACTTGGGCTATTGTCAACTACGCTAGGGAGTACGAGTCTTTGCTGACGCTGCTGTACGCCATAGTACCACTCACTTTTTACAGGAAAACTGTCTAAATATTTAGATTACATATGACTTGAATAAAGCAACATTTCATCACGGAAACACCCTTGATAATCGCGGTCGGCAAACTTAAGGATGTACGATCGGTAAAATTAAAAGTAATGTCATTTCTCTAAATTGTCGATTTTTGGATTCTCCTTTGTAAGTATTATCAACTTGTGTGATAAAATATAAAGGTCACCGCGCTCGTTTTTGAGATACATGACCATGAATTTTGCCGTTTATGAGAAAAAATGTCGAGTCAGCATTTTTTCACCAATGCATTTTCTATGGACGAAATAATTCAATGCTGTTTATCTCAAAAGTTACCGCGGTGACCATATCATTTTAGTTGATCACTATTATTTATTTCTCTAGACTGAGCTTTGTGCAAATTTTCATGAAAATGACAATAGTAGAAATTGATTTTCCAGCAAATTTTAATGTAATCCTATGGGAAGTGACAAATTCCACGCGCGCTTACCGCTCGTACATCCTTAAGTATAACACATCTTTGCCTCTCTAAGAGCGCACTGCACGAATAGCTGACTCGAGTCGATAATTCAATACAATACAGTGGCAATTGACTTTGACAGGATTTCAACTTTTTGAAACTGAATATTACAAAAACTACCTTGACGCGGTAGGAGATGATATCAGTGAAATAAATCTGAACTGTACATTTTCTTGCATATTCAAATTGGAAACACTTTTACGAAACAGCCGACAGGCTTTCTCAGCACTGGCAGACGACAAAATGTAGTCATCAGAGGCGGCTAATATTTTACACGTAAAAACTGATATATATATGTGGTATTGGTTAAAAATAATACAACTGATTGGGAATAATGAAAGCGACAAAAACTTAGGAGAAGTTTTTAAAAACGTACCTGGGGTAAAGGCATAACGCAGTATACAAAGTCTTCGCAGAGGGAGGTGAATTGATTGCACCGTTCGAACTCATTATGGACTCCCTACAATATCGTCAATCAGCACAACAACAAACCATCGGTGGATTTCGGGTAATAATCAGAAACGATTGTAAAACTTCGGGATGTGAAAAGTGGGAGTGCCACTTTCAGGGTGATTGAGTCACTTGCTACGTCATAATAGCTGCAAACAATCAATCGAACACTCTACGACGCGCGCGTCCACTTTTAGGGATCATGCTCACTGTAAAAATTTCACCGTGGTTCTGAGAGCTTTTAGCATGAAAGCGGACGATGTTAGTGATGATTGAATGATCATAATATTATCTTCGAGTCGTAAGTTTTAAATGTTGAATGTTGATATATTTACAAAATATTTAAAAATCCCAGCAAAATAATTTGAAAAGGACATATTTCTCTTCAAATTGTGATTTTCCCATTTCACATATGGGAGGGGTGATATTAAGCGATGTAGCATTGTAAATAGGCTGGTGACCACATATTTTCATTTGATGCATATAATGTGCAATATCGAAACAATAACTTAAATTTAAAAATAAACAACATTGTTGGATTAGAAATCTCAATAATTTTACAATGTATGGATAAGGCATGGTCATTACATTTAAATTTGCAACGGCTTAAACTGTTGTTTTGGAAGGCCTGAGAAGTGATAATTTAAATCCTTATGCACATTTTCAGCGGAAAAATAGCTAAAACTTTCATTCATTATTCAATGTGATTCACATGTAAATAAAACAAGTACAGCATTTCTAGAAAGGAACTGAAAGTAAATATATAGGGTTTAGCAACGTTTACTGGAGATTCATAATTTCTGTCATTCGAATGAGATGAGCGGGTGTATTTCAAATACTTCTAGCTGCCAAATTAATCTGGTGATATATTGATTTTTTTGTCGTAATCTCATCCTCACATATAAGTCTTACTGTTGGAGAAACATAACGAACATTGTTGGTAAAAAAAGTAGTGGCTCTATCGCCCCTAAACCGCTTGTATTTTGCTTTCAGAGTACACGTTCCCTAGCTCTAAACAAATGAGCATACCATTTGATGCTAATATTGATACATACCGTCATAGAGAGCATAAATTTAATGAAAATGTTCCCACTACACCAGTGAAATTATGATTGTTCAGTGCCTTCTGAAATCATTTATAGTCAACAATTGTACGAGTGAAGATATCTAATGTTTCAATGTTACAAACTTCGATAGCCAACTTTTCAAGAAAAATACATACTGTACAATTGAAGCAATCTCGCACATCAAGAAGCAACAATTACAATTTGTTACGGAAGATGTTTATAAATACCCTACACTGAAAGTATAACTCATGTCCTCACTGGGATTACAAAGTTACAATTTATGGTGAATATTCAAGTGTATGCATGACGTAACAGAGCTGACTGTACATAACTACGTGAGGAGAAAACAAGATTTTTTGCATATTTGTGGCAATTTTCTGTCCAATAAGATATATCTTTTTAGTTTTACTGGTCCAATTTTGAATTGTACGCTAATGAAATCCCCCTACTGAGTTCACATCACGTCGTCTATACTCTGTATCATATAACAGAGTATAGACGACGTGATGTATAACGTGTGTAATACCTTATTTTGAAAAGTCATAGGTTGTGATAATACAAACTGATCTTGGTGTACGAGTAAGGAGAAAACAGAAGGAGACAACAATTATATATGTCACTAATTGTGCTATATCTCGTGGTATATCAGTCCTAAGCGGGAATAATTGCTGTCATTTTATATCAACTCCGTGTATTTTACTTTTGTAGACATTGATATCAATAAAATAGGGCGTATTTAAAATACTTCCGGAAACGTTGTTTGGTCATAACAGTGGTAAAACGAAAAGGGCCCAAGAATAAGCATTTCAACTTTCTCGAGAAACACCCACACTCAAAATACGGAGACTTAATGTATAACAATTAGCTTCATTTCACATCGTCACACGAATTTTCATTTTGGAATAATATTGACCGACATAACTGTCAAGAATACAACAAACGTATACAACTCTGAAAGTTAAATACAATAAGACATTTTCATACAAATGTGACCTAAGGGACTGGTCAGTTTCTTCAG
>LD352802.1:49462-76159 GCA_001465055.1 Ptychodera flava | reverse complement strand
GGCGAGAAAAAAAATCTCACAGACCAAGGTTCTGGGATCAGATTGGGGTTAGCTGTGATTACGCAGCGGTGCTGTGGCATAGAGATCGCGCTCGGGCCAGCGCAGTTTACTACGACACCGATCGGTGTCGCTTACTTAGCTCACAATATAATAAAATAGGTTAATCATTGAAAAAATCAACCTGTGCCTACTTTATCACTCAACTCTTTCTCACTATTTTGAGAGTGATAACATATATTTTCAACCGTTTTTCGGTGGGCCGTCGACGGTTTCTGCTCAAATTCGAACCTTTGACCTCCAAAGTATATTCAACACGTTTTACGTGAGATGGCAAACGGCGCGCATTAATGGTCGATGGCTCACGTGAAAATGGTTGAAAATATATTTTCGTATCGGAGAGGTGGCTAACAGGAGTACAGCATGTGTCATAAATCGTACATGATATCGTGGATATAAGCTGATTTATTCAAAGACTAATACATTTCATTATTTTGCGAGCTAAATCAGCGACTAATATCGGTGTCGCAGTGAACTACCGGAAAAGTCTACGGGGTGGCTCGCAGTGGTTCTGTGGCGCTGACCCGAGCGCGATCTATACGCAAAAAGCACTGCTGCGTGATCACAGGTAAGATAAGGCGCTTCAAATAAAAATTGCTTGTTTGCCGTCCGCGTGCTGGTAGGTTTTCAGAGAAAAATAACAAAACAAAAACAAATAAATTACAGAGCAATTTATGGTAACAATTACACCAACATGATTGTTATGGTTGTCAAGATTTTGTATAATGTTGTTAGAGACTCACAAAAGATGATCGAATTTTCCAAATATCATGTGAACATAGGCCACTTGGAACATTTTGCCAATCTTGTCTGAGGGATATCTCGTACGGGTCAGGTGTTGAAATATCGACATTGAAATTCAACACCGTACGGAGTTCATATTATTGACGCGGAATAATATATTGCCAAGAAGTAGGATAGTCACATATAGACTAAAAATAATCATTCATTGTTCCCAGTGTGAATTTAGAGCATTTTGTGGTCAATTGAGAATAATAGAATCTCACAAACCAAGGACCTGGGATCAGATTTCTCACACTCGTTGGGGATATTTTTCTCACACTCGCCGATAATGAGAACATCGCTCCCGGTAAGAGAGTGTTGGCGTGAGACTACAGTTTATTCTCTTTTCTCAGCTTCTTGTCGCGGACGTGTATTCCGAGCTGTTGTAACTAAGTGCAAGGCAACTAACTAATCTGCTTGTTTTCTCGAAAATTTGCTCTAAGGGAAGAATAACAACAAAGTGATCAAATATTTGCCCTAATTCATGATATTAAATTTCACGTGATCAGTCGGAGGTATGCACTATAGTAACAACAAATTGTATTCGTTTATGTCTTACGGACTTCAGTGTTTTTCAGTAACACATACCCCACACGTAGATACCTTAAAACCTTTGTCACTTGACGGAAAATCTGTTTTGTTGTCGAATTTCGGTAATACACTCACAGCGCTGCATTGTTCAGGTTATAGCTAAGAGCTGATATCTTCGCTAGCCCTGCGATGCAGGTTGGATTCCGATCAATTGTGGTGAAGGAAATTGATTGTTGTTAGTCGAATAACTTGATTGTTTGAGTGTTCTATATCACTAATCTGAGATTAGTTCGGTATTTATTTGTTCAGTTGAACTTAAGTTTAAATATTGCAGTATACGTAGCTTTTTAGTTTTTTTCGACATCGACTTTTGCCCGATCGCGTATAATGCGTTAAATACGTTGATGGTTAAAAGTTCAAATTTGACCGTAAACCGCAGTCTCCTCGGCTAATGTTTAAGCTACAAGACAATCCCTGTGTGCTCTATCATCTCCTCAGGGTCGTTCTATTGTAACGTGGCCGTGACTGAACTCAGCGGGAAATTCCAAATGACATTGGTTGTGCTTTGGGTATTGTTGTGTGGATAAACAAAATTAGCATTAGCAGAAAACAGGCCACTATCGTCTCTTTGAATACACGGGCGCCAAGTTGTAACACTAGCAAAACATACCGTTTGTCCGTACCGACGATATCGGTGAACGTTACGTTAGAAAGAACGGTAACACTTTTCATCGTTCTTTATATTACAGGCTGCTTACCAGAGGTTTTACCTGACACAAAGCAAGTTATTTCCAGTCTGACGCTATGCATGAGAACGGCTTGGTACTTTATTCAAAAAACAGGGAGGTGCAACATCAAGTTGGTCTGGAGTTGTTATCTCTTTGGAATGACGATTGGGAAAATGAGGATGTTGTATTAGACATCGGATGTGGAACTGGAGAATTGACTAAGATGATAGCAGAAAGAGATAGTGTCAAATCTGTTATAGGTAGGTTGTTTGAAACAATGTTTTAAAATCTACGAAGTGACCTCTAAGATGATGAGATTAACCTTATTTTGTAATGTGAATACATTTTTGCATGTATGTTTGTTTTATCAGGTCAATCTATTTTTCCATGGTACTCGCTAAGGCAAATGTGGTTGCGCAAACCGAAAAGTCAGGCTTGTTTTGATGCTTCTTGTTAGACTTGTTGAGTTACATTTTGAAGTTCATGTTTGTTGGAAAGGCCTCGACCAGCATGTCTTACCGGCATTTAAGCTAGCCAGTAACACCTCAACGGTCAGGGGTAAAGCTACTCAACACCTTCGGTAATTTTTTCACCGTATGTCGTCACATATTTATTTTTTATGCATTTTCATCAATATATGCTTATATGCTCAATATATTTTCATCAATATATGCTTGAAAACTTTGTTTTGAGATTCATTCCAATATGGCAGCCTGGCAGTCAAGTTTTGCGTTTTTTAATGTCCAGGGCCATAATTAAGACAGTATATAAATTTCTTTTAAACTTTGTAAATTTCATTAGCTAGGTAATCTTCTCATGATACGATCCGATGTTGCGGCCAGAACCCAATCCAATTATCTTGAAACACAACACCACCAACACCATCTACTCTTGTAAGATTACATACGATAGCGCCCTCTACGACTACAAATTAAAGTTTACATTTTTTTATTTTCAGGTATTGACATCTCTCCGAACGCTATCAAATATGCACGTCAGAACAACACCGTCGATGGAAAGACTCAATACCTTGTTGGTGATGCTTTGTGTTTAACAGAGACCTTCAGTCATTTTGAAAAAGCTTTCACAAAAGTTCTCTTTAGTTTGGCTCTCCAATGGATAGATAACAAACAGAAAGTCATTCAAAATGCCAGCTGGTGTCTGAAAGAGAATGGCTCATTCTTATTTACTGCTAACAGAGGAGAAGAAAATCCATTCGGCGATGTTTATCACAAGGTTTTAGAGCTTTCTAAATGGAAGAACTACTTAAAGGTTGTAAAGAAAACGTTTATAGATAATTCGAATTCTTAATATTAATAATTATTCCTTTTGCATGGCGCAGCTATTAATAATTTGAAGATAAAACGCTAAAGCCTGAAATTAAGCTCTTCTGAGTACAAGTAAACAAAATCAGTACTTTTTAGTCCCTTTTTGGTCAACTCCTTCGTGAAATAAAGAGAACCAATCAACATTTACTTGTTAAACGAACGCTGAAAACGTATACTTACTATTATAGAAGTTGTTTCGAATTCTTTACCTTAAAAATTCTTTGCTTTTAATTAAAATTAACATATTCTAAAACCTCACTAATTTTCATCTTGTGTATTCATTAACTGTGTTTTTAGGATTTTCGGCCAACGTATTGTCCGTTCTTGGGAAGTTTGGAAGATTTGACAAACATAATATCACAATGTGATTTCAAGAAATACCCAAGGACTCTCAAACCGTATAATTATGTGTATTCTGCAGCCACGAATGAAAAGCACAAAGGTAACATGTTTAACATTGTGTGTTTTT
Source organism: Ptychodera flava (assembly GCA_001465055.1). Taxonomy (NCBI): domain Eukaryota; kingdom Metazoa; phylum Hemichordata; class Enteropneusta; family Ptychoderidae; genus Ptychodera; species Ptychodera flava. The sequence continues at coordinate 72,263 of LD352802.1, read as the reverse complement.
TGCATAATGTTTATTTTGAATTATAGTGAACTTGGTAAACAATATGAACTGCATGAGAGTGTTTTGCACGAAAAGTAAAAATGTGAACAGAGTAGAAAGCAATTGATAGAGGTAGAATGCACCTCAGGGCTGATATTCGGACTGCTGAACTTGTTTGTAATATTTTTGGTCTGCCACTTTTAGTGCCTCACTTTGAAGCTTATGGAGTAAATAAAGTGTTCAACGGATTACCTTTTTGGGAAATTAACATTGGATTTTTTTCCATAAATTTAAGACATGGATGGCTGCCATTTTGAAGTTTGTGTTGTCAACTATTAGGTAAAGTTTTTCTCTAGAATCAAATGTGTTAGAATAAAGCTGATTCTCATTATTGATTTTGAAAGAGAACAGTTTAAAAAGTCATTGAGGAACGTTTTAATATAAAATTTTATGTCTTTCAATTTCGGGACGCATACTGCCTTAAACAATTCTCGGTTTTTCTTGTTGTTTACAACAAATAGATTAGTCAAAAAAATCCAGGAGCTGCGCGTCATCACTATTTTCTCGTAAAAGTTCTGAGTGAGTCGGAAATTCATGTGGTGGCCCGCCTCAAAGTTTTTATGATGAATGACCTAAAATAATAAAAGAAAACGGAAGTGTTTTTGCAGACAGTGATAAAATACAATAAACATTGCTTCAATATGCCCAACCAGCATTGTTACCAATACAAAAACGGGAAAAAATCGCGTCATGGCATAAATGCTGAATTTCAAGAACCAGAAACAAACCTTTTTTTGCCTCAGTGTATCTTTTTCAAAATATTAGATGCGCCGTTTTGTTGGTGGAGAGCTTTCATTAGCATTTTTTGTACTGATTTGGATAGTTACAGGTCAACGTAAAGCTAAAATATAAATGTCACATTTTAATTCAAGGCGAATTATAAACAGAAAATTCATATTCTTTAAAACTAGGGATAATTAAGTTAGTACTGGAAAGATAAATATTATTAATACCATACCAGATACAAAGATAGACATACTCATGAGACAACAAGTACAAATTACGCTTTTACAGACAAAGTTTGATTGGTACTTTAATGATACGGTATCTGTTGCAAGTCAGTTGTTTTTTTTCAATCTGCCGAACATTTTTAGCTTATGACAATCTTATATTCTTTGAAATGCAGTTGAGATCAATGTCGTAAGTTCTAGGCGCCGAGTATGCGTAGAGCTCATATTATTAGATCGCTGGCAGAGTACAAAATCATTTTTATATGTTTGCACAAAATCAAAGGGTAATAACGCACCTTCATATGTTTCACTTCTTCAGCTTTTTTGAAACCTGTGATGACACACTTGAATCACATACCCACAATGTTACATGAAGATTTCCTTGAAGATTGTTTGAAGTTGTCTTGGCAAGCATCAGCTGACTCGGAAGATGGATTTCTAACTTGGCATTTTAATGCTTTCCTCGTAAAACTGAAAAAGTAGTACCATTCGCTACATATACTACACTTTCTGCTGTTGCTTCTACAATTGCAATAATAAAGCTTTCTTGTTGAAATGAGTAAACTTTAGCAATTGAGTAAACTTGAGCAATTTGAGCAATTTATATGCTACATTTTCTGCAACAGCCAAATCGATAAGGACGGAGTGATTACAGGATTTCTCCACTAGCAGGATTTCAAGTTTGTTTAATCAATATGTGCAACACATTCAGTATCTTATTTGGTTAGAGAAAGCACAGTGTGTCATGATGATCATAATTCTCTTCTGCATTTTGATCAGATACATTTTTAGAATAATATTTCGTATATCATTTGATATTTCATAGAAGTCAGTCCTTGGTGTCGTGCCAGGGGTTAAGATTAGAAATATTATTTGTAGTGATTGATAATTATAAAGGATAAAATAGAATAAATTGTTACTTGCTATACACGTTTGTACGATAACTATCCTCTGATGAAAACAGTTCATGTACACGATGTCAGACCCTGTAGGTATAGATTTTCTGTAATGTGTAAAAATAACGGAAAAAAAATTGCAATTTTTACCATAATAACTACCTATTGTATGTAACAAGGGACGTATTTTGCATCATTATCGTTTTACTAGTAAGTGCACTGCTCAGCTTCCACTTGCAAGCTGAGAACTAGTGTTCCGTGTAATGGCAATTTTTGTTATTGACACAACTAAATAAATAAATCCCAGCATTGATAAATCCAAGCATTCTTTGCGTATGTCATCGTTCGTGCATCACAGTAGTCTCTCTTTTTCTATTTTTAGGCTTGATAGAAACGATATTTTGTATCAGTGACAGGGTGGACCATATTACTAACTGGCTAGTAAAAGAGATTAATAGAATCTCACACCCCAAGGACCTGGGATCAGATTTCTTAGACGAGTTGTGGATATTTTGTCTCACACTCGCCTACGGTTCATGTGAGACAAAATATCCCCGACTCGTGTGAGAAATCTGATCGCAGGTCCTGGGTGTGTGAGATTATTTTTCTCACATGACCACAAAATGCATTAAATTCATATTAGACACGTAAAACATCTAAAATTCTGACAACTCTGTCGTCTGCCACTGTACTCTGACCTGCTTACTTTGTAGTTCCGGATCCGTGTGTTACTCATCGTGCCATTGGATAACATTTTGCGCGTGGAACGAAACAGACTGTTTATCATCCGATGAGAGCTCGTGTAACATTTACTGCAGAGTGTGGGACGATTCTGAAAGAGTGGGATCGATTTTTCCCACACCGTCGATCCCGCACTCCCAGCGTCCAGGAATATGAGAACTATTTTATTAATGGTATGTTATAAAATAATACTGTGCACGTTTCGTTGTTTATTTAAGAGCACTGAAAAAATAATGGCGACACACATGGAATGGCACAAGACTACTAATTAATTCCCAATAGGCCGTCCTCAAAAAAGTAAAAGTTTGAATTCCGGTGGACGACTAAATTCAGCTTCCGAACATAGAACGTTCGGCACTGGGGCTATTGTCAACTAAGCTAGGGAGTACGAGTCTACGCTGACGCTGCTGTACGCCATAGTACCACTCGCGTCGGTGATCGGTCATGCCCCGTGGAAGAAAGCCGAATCTTACTGACTTGGCGAAAAAAAAGAAGAAAACGAAAGTGTGCTGATTCTACCGGAATTCGCATAGGTGACTAGCATAGCCACTGGACTATCGGGAGCACCTCGGCATTCTTACCCATTGATAATCGTTGCATCGATGGTCTGTGACTCAATTCTGGTCCCTTTCTACAGGAAAACTGTCAAAATATTTAAAGTACATATAAAGCAACATTTCATCACGGAAACACCCTTGATAATCGCGGTCGGCACACTTAAGTATGACACATCTTTGCTTCTCTAAGAGCGTCACTACTGTAATCAAAATGTTCCCTATATCTAGGCTTTCCAAAAATATATGATTTACGGAGATTGTGAGCTTATTAACCACCAGAGAATTGTTTGCTTAAAAAGGTCAATTTCTTGTCTTGGAACCTTAATGAAATGTTCGACTACACCAGTGAAATTATGTTTGTTCAGTGCCTTCTCAAATCATTTATATTCAACAATTGTACAAGTGAAGATCTCTAATGAAAATGATTCAATGATACAAACTTCGATAGCCAAGTTTTCAAGAAAACTGCATACTGTACAGTTGATGAAATCTCGCACATCTAGAAGTAACAATTACAATTTGTTGTTGAAAGGTAAATACAATAAGACAGTTACATATGAATATGACCTAAAACATGTGAATAAATTACATCATGTGTAAACGCACGCGTGGTATAATGCTGCGTACTTCGTGCCACCATATTTTAATTTTGCGAGATTGATCAGACAGAATGTATTTCTTTCCAATTTGTTTGTATTATACCGCCATTACCGGATCGCCATAAGTGCAACTGTGAAACAACGATGGAGCACTCTGGTTATGAGTATTTGAAATGTTTGAGATGCTCCATTCTGCAGGAGTTGGTCGAAAAGCCACGTGCATGATGGTGTTTTGGGCGGTGCATCGTCACTGCCCACGGTGGCGACACCGGAGGTACGATCAATTTCAACACTTACTGCTCCGTTGTGTTCACTTAGGTCACCAAGGCTTTTTTATACAAGATACCAGATATCTAAAGTCTCTGATCAGAGGTGAGTTCGTTTGTATATGATACAACACAAGCATGGGTTTATGTGCCAGAGAGCAGGCTCGACGCCAGTAAGTCAAATTGTGTCCTGCTGCAAGGGCACATAAACCCATGTATTCAGGCAATAATATTTTAATACATACCTCTTCACAGTTAATGCTATATGACATTTAGTTACATGAAGGACATTTTTAAACAATTTTACCATTATCGACCAGCATCAAACAGATTTCAATAAAATCATAGCAGTACGGGCATGGATATTTTACATCTAGCATTCAGCGTCTAATTTTGACATCAAAGGGCTTCATCAGACCGAGTAACCATATACATCGGTCAGTACGTCGTTCACCGGCCTTACCTTACTCCCCGGATGTTCCTACCCTTACCAAATTCTCGCCACAAAAGGTATAGCTTAGGTATCTTGTTTGTATACCCGAGGTATACCAAATCACTTCTGGTATACTCCTGGTTTACCAGATGTGTATCTATTTTCTAAGTAGATTTATAATACAGTGTACCTAAGCTGTAGCTCAGTAATCAGGTATAAGTTAGATAAACCTAATATGTAGGTACGAAAGAGGTAGTACCTAGTATGTAACTCTACTACTATGCAAAAATCGCACTACAAGTTTTCATATCGCAACATCTCGCTACACGTTTTTTTGTATCTCAAAATATCGCTATATTGTTTGGCGTGTACCAGGCCAATACGGCACCGGCACTACACTTGCATTCTTTTGACATACATGTGAATCAGTGCACGAGTAAAAAAGTAACAATCAGTTTTGATACACTGTTAATTTCATTCTATCATTGTTGAGTTGGCGCTTAACAGAGATTGATTTTAGAGGGTGTATAGGGGTGCGGTAGGTAGTGATAAGAGTGACTTTTGAGCATTTGACTCGTACACAAATAGAACTTGATGCCCTGGACACTGGAGGGCGCTGTGTTATTGTTGAGTTGTATTTTGGAGCAGTGTCGAGTGTTGGCCAGCGTTTGGGCTATCAGTTGAAATATACTATCGTTCGTTCCCATGAACATCGTGTGTCCCGTGTCTTATACTGTTCTAACACTGGTGGCAACAGCGGTGGGATTGGATGACCTATATCTGATTGTTGAATATTGTATTCAGTCAAGGAAACCTTGTTCACTTGGCAGACCTGCAAACAAAGATGGCGGCCACGTTAATGACATGGGATGGCAGTGACAGTACAGACGTCGAGAGCCACATTTGTCAGGTAAAGGCCTTTTTTGTGCTAAAGATGTGACTAGCGAGGAGAAGAAAGTCGCCAGCCTTCATTTATCACTCAAGGGCGAACCAAAGAACTTCTTCACTCGATTGCAACCCAGTCAAACCTATACATTTGAAAACGCGGCAAAAGTTCTGGTCGAACGATTTAAGTCAATCAAAACAGCGACACAGTATCAGCAGGAGCTTGCGAAGCGAAAACAGAGTTGGTGAGTTGGTGAGTCTGTTCAAGAATTAAAGTTTGCTATACTGGATCTTGTTTCACGTGCCTATCCCCAGATTAAAGATGAAGCAGCCCATCAAGCTTTGGCAATTGCTCAGCACTCCATGGTGAGATAAGTCAAAAGCTTGCTTGGATAACAGGTGAAGGGGCGACACTTGATGACCTTGTAAAGCGGGCCTCACAATTGGAGTGAGATTGCTCTTCGATACGAGTTGTAGGAAGTGGTGAAGTTACTAATACCAATGAGACAGTTAGTAATGATGATATTTTGAAGAAATTTGAAGAGTTAACAGCAGGACAAATGCAGTTGAAGGGGACAATTGCAGCAATTCAAACTGAACAGAAACAACGTCAACCCCGAGGTGTTAACAAGGGTAACTCAGGAGCCTGTTATACATGCGGGCAGTGGGGACACATTGCTCGGAATTGTTGAGTCGGTCAATTAAATCAGAGGAGGCGTCCAAGTGAGTTTCAAGGCAAATGTCAGAGATGTTTACAGTTTGGTCATCGTGCAGCTGAGTTCCCGGCCCCTGAACCGGTGTATATGAATCAGGGAAACTAGGGAGTGCTGGGGTAGGTGGTCAGTCTCCTCCAGCCAACTGCAAACTGACCAAGCATATTGTATCAGTGGCATCTAATGAGGGACCTCTGCCAAGTGGTATTGAGATAGATGGATACATTGATGGGAAAAAATGTACATGGCTACTTGACACGGGTGCCCAAATAAATATTGTTGTTGATAAGCTGATAAACGGGGCTCGTGGTACAGTTTTACCACCACAGTATAGTCCCCAAGGGGCAAATGGGACAGACCTTGGGACTGTTTGTGACATACTCACTGACTGTGAAGTTGGAAAACATAAAATTACACAGCATCGGTTTACTGTTGTTAAACATTCAACATATCCAGCTATCATCGGAATGTATCTTTTCCCTTTACAGCCAGTTCACTTGTCAATTGGGAAGGATGTTTACTATGACTCAGAATCCAGGTACAGTGGTGGGACAATTAACAACAGTGAGAGACAATCAGAAAATAAAGCAGACTTTCACCCGAGTCTCAAGCCTAGCATCTGTCGAATACAAGCAGAAACTTCCATTACCATCTCACCACGGCAAATGTGTGTTGTTAAAGGTACACTCGAGCATGCAGCTAGTCCAGGGGTGCTTGGCATTGTTGAGTCAGAGGGATCTGAAGGAAGTGAACGAGTAGGCATTGGATGTGGACGTGTCCTTGGTACCGTCCGGGACAATTACACAGTCCTAATGCACATGATCAACCCAGCAGAGGCACCATGCACTATATCAGCGGGATCTGTGATTGGCACATTCTCTACTGATGTTAGCGATGTGCCAGTGGTTCAGACAGTAGCCGATGGAAAGAAGAAAGAATCTGTAGACAATAAACAACAAAGAGCTGAGTGTGTGGATAAAATGGCCAGATCACTTGCAAATGAGACTGACCTACGGAAGAGTGAAAAACACCGCCTCTATAAACTCATCCACTCTAACTATGATGTTTTCTCAGTGGAGGGAGAACTTGGGCTGACAAGTATGATCGAACATGAGATTCCAACCGGCTTGTCACCTCCTGTTGCTCTGAGACCACGGTGGGTGCCCTTCAACAGGTTACAGGAAGTTGAGAAATTTATTGATGATGGCCTTAAAACAGATGTAATCAAACCAAGCCACAGCCCATGGTCCAGCCCGTTGGTGCCATTGAAGAAATCTGATGGATCTACAAGATTCTGCATTGATTTCAGGCAATTAAACGAAACAACGGTTGGCGATTCATTTCCGATTCCCAGAATCGACGACAGTTTAGCAGCACTGGGTGGAGCAACCATCTTTAGCACCCTTGACCTGGCAAAAGGTTATTTGCAGGTGCCTGTAAAGGAATCAGATCAAACAGCATTTGCATGTCATAAGGGCCTGTTTGAATTCAATACAATGCCCTTTGGACTGAAAGGAGCACCTGCAATGTTTCAGAGACTAATGACATCCATATTCAGTACTTTGAACTGGGAAATATTGCTCATATACCTTGATGATGTCATCATCTTCTCACGTAGTTTCGATGAACATTTGGAACATTTGAAGATAGTCTTCAGTAAACTATGTGATGCAAATCTGAAGTTGAACGTTGGGAAGTGTGTGTTTGCTCAGCCGCAAGTGAAATATCTAGGCTTTATAGTCGGTAAAGACAGTGTCCATCCAGACCCAAATAAAGTCAACGCAATTTCCAACTATCCTAAACCACAGTCGGTCACAGAATTGCGTCGGTTTCTGGGTATGGCATCATATCGGCAAATTTGCATATATTGCACAACCTCTACATGAATTAACTCAAAACGGTGTCAGTTTCAAATGGACTGATTCCTGCCAACAAGCATTTGAGGAACTGAAAGAGAAATTGACAACTTCCCTAGTACTTATATATCCCTGTTTCGAGGAAGAATTCGTTGTTGAAACTGATGCAAGTGATACTTGACTGGGTGCCATCCTATCACAAAATGGCCATGTCATTGAGTATGCAACCAGGGCATTGAATCGAGCTGAAAAGAACTACTCGGCTACTGAGAAGGAGTGCCTTGCTGTTGTATGGGCACTTGAAAAATTTGGCATGTATTTGGAAGGACGACATTTCACACTTATAACAAACCATAAACCCCTGACGTATTTGCAACAGTTAAAGGAGCCCAAAGGAAAATTAGCACGTCGGCGTGTTGCACTGGAAAACTCTGACTTTACCATCACCCACAGGCCTGGCGAATTAATGGTAGTGGCAGATGCATTGTCACGGGTTCCCAACATAAATTCAGTCACATTTTCGGGGATATGGTCAAAAGATGAACTGATAAATCTACAATGTCGTGATACATAAGTGAGACTAATTCATCAGTGGGCTAGCAGCCATAGGAAACCCACGAACATACCTAACTATATGAAAAACTTCCTCACCAAACGAGGTAATCAACTCAAATTACTGGACAACTTGCTAGTCCTGATATCACGGAAGGGAGACAAACACATACAGCAGATTGTTACTCCAAGGACACAAGCAGGACGGATCCTGATTGCACTTCGTGATGAGATGGGCCACTTTGGGCCAGCCAAGACAAAGGCTGCTGTTGGTTTAAGATATTTCTGGTTCCGATGGAAAAGAGATGTAAACACATGGTGCTAATCCTGTGAGGTATGCTTGCAGCGTAAGACACCCACTACTCGTGACTGTCCTCCAGAGGGTGAGCTACCCATTCCAAATCAACCTGTGATGTCTTGGCACATGGACTTTGTTGGCCCTCTTCCAACAACGCCAAGAAGAAACAAAATCATCTTTTCACTAACAGATCCTATCAGCAAATGGGTAGAGGCATTTGCTGTGCCAGATGAATCAGCACAAACAACAGCAGACATTATATACAATGAAATTGTCTGCAGATATGGTGTTCCGGAAGTGTTACATTCGGGTCAAGGGAAGGATTTTGAGGCAAGGGTCACACAGGAACTGTGTCATCGCCTTGGTATCCACCGTACACGTAGTTCTCCATATAATCCCCAAGGGAATGGCCAAGCAGAACGAATGAACAAGACAACAGTGGAACGTCTTGCTATGATTCTGAAGGCGACAGACCAAACAGATTGGGATGAGAAACTACCAACAGCATTGTCAGACATTCGAACAGCTGAAAGTAGTGTGACACAGGAAACCCCTCATTACATGCTGTTTGGATACCTCCCAAGTTATAAGACAGACTTGCTTTCTTCCACAAGCAACACTGGGGGAGGAAGAGATGTTAGGGATTACTTAAAGCGACTTGAAACTCTACGAGAAGTCCACAAGTCTGCCAGAAAGAAAATACTGGAGGAACGCGAGGCGCGCCACAAACGACAAGAATAAAAAAAAGTTCGTTTTAAGCCTTTCGCAGTTGGAGAAAAAGTTCGGATGTATAACCCCAGAAGAAGGAAGGGATTATCAAAGAAATTATTGAAGGAGAGATGGCAAGGACCATATCTTGTAACTAGCCAGGTTGGTGAGACAACCTCCAGGATAAAGCCACTCCTTTCACAGGGAAGACAGAAAATTGTAAATCATAGACGGTTGAAAAGACACTGCGACAGACCTGCTCATCTGCTGGAGAGTTACAGTAATACTGATTCTAGTGATGAAAGTGCTGAGGAGGGCGATGAACCATTTCCAGATGATATATGTATGCTGTCAGACTCGGAGGACAATATTACCAATGTTGACTTGCTAAATCAGGCAGAGTCACCATCACGGATGTCAGAGGAGAGTACTGAACTGAGAGAAGAGACGATTCAGCAACTGCATCGCACACGGCAAGCTCCGCGGTGGCACCAGGATTACTGCATGACCGTTGATAGTGACTGATTTACTATTTCTGCATTTTTCATGTTCAAGTCTTAAACATTGTTGAACTTCGGTGTTAAATGCATTGTTTTGCTATTCTTGGGGGAGGAGTGATAAGAGTGACTTTTGAGCATTTGACTGGTACACAAATAGAAATGATGCCCTGGACACTGGAGGGCGCTGTTATGTGGCATGTGTTATTGTTGAGTTGTATTTTGGAGCAGTGTCGAGTGTTGGCCAGCGTTTGGGCTATCACTTGAAATATACTATCGTTCGTTCCCATGAACATCGTGTGTCCCGTGTCTTATACTGTTCTAACAGTAGCGTATTCGTGATTTCATAGCGACGTATGCAGATACAGAATGAGGCTTGGCTGGATTTTTGCACTTCCAAACTTAAGTTCGTTTAGGGGAGGGGAGGGGGTTGCGGCCAAACGCACTTAGTTTACCATGCGCATTTTTAATTATCCACTGTCCCTAACACCGGTGGACAGCAACCAGTATGCCCTTTCTTCGGTGATGCTTCTGTAACCTAACATCAGCTTCGATGGCAAACATGGGCACCGACAGACAATTCTCACCAAAACGAGCCATGCAAGTGCAGTGTCCGGCGAGAAATAAACAATATTCTAGGGCTGCAGCTGTGCCCCGTTCATTTGTTTTGAATCACGTACCTTGGATGTTAATAGGCAATTGCCGTTGACATTTACTACTTAATATTGTTCACGCAATCGCGGCCGCTATCAAATTAGTTATACTATAGGAGAGACAGACCTTGTCAAGTATGATGAGAGAGACTCGTACGCTTTGAGGTCTTCCAAGGTGAAGGCACTCTTCCGGTAGTTACGATAGTTTACGATGTCGAGCATGTAATGTCTGGCCACTCACCGAATATCGACATCGTCTGACGATCAATAGCCTTTCTGGAGCTAGGAGAGGTCTAGGTTATAACATATTCTAGTTTTCTCGAGATACCTTGCTCGTGAGACTATCTCTAGACTGTCTAAGTAGTCAGTGAAACAATGTTCGGCCTTACGTTTTCTGGTCATGGCTTCCAAATTCTCTGAAAACGGATAAATAACTGTTTTGACTGCAGCTCTTTTTAGACGCAAATCTACAGGTCAGCAGATTTGAATGCGATATAAATATGCAAACACTCCCTTACAAGATGGCGCCAAGGTCAAAATTCTTGATTCCATGACGTCATTGTAAGCCATATATACGAATTCAGGATTGAGCATCAAGCAACTCACATCAGGGCAATTTTAAACACAAAAACGGACAACCAACGTATGCGTAACTGGTTGTAACTGGATAGTTTTAAATCAGAACAGTAAGTATGATATTGTCCTAATACTTAACTGTACAATATCAGCACTAAGAGCCTATTGGACTCTCAGACGATGTTACTGGCCACTGCAGAGTACTGAGGTACATTATTATATGAGATCTGACTTCTGTTCAGTATTTTATGATACATTGCTGGTCCAGGAGGGGCCAAAAGCCGTCATAGTGAGAAAAAAGAAAATGCACTTGCTATAACAATCCCATTGTGTGAGTTTCTATGTTATTTAATGGAACTTGAAACTAGGTCAACTTCGAAGCATAGAAGATTATCTATAGTATGTTAATCATGAGTACCTGTATAGGCTGTAGCCGAGCCAAGTCATTGAATATCAGAAGCTGAATTTGAGATAAAGTGAACGATGCTAAAACGGCTTACACTAATTTGCGGAACGGAATGAGGGGGGAACTGAACGGAACAGAATAGCCACACCAGATAACAAGTTAGTTCCTCTTCATTTCTATTTTCGCAAACTGGATTTCGGAGCGGAAGAGAGTAGAATTTCGAATCTAAAATTGAAATTTGGATATAATTAAATTATCATCATTTCTTCAATCCTACTGGTAATATATCTATATTTCGAAGTTTCTTTTTCCCCATGATGAAAATAGTGAATAAGCATAAGACTGATAAGAACTTTATTGCATAAAATCTCACTTTGTGACGTGTGCTAGAGCAATCAAAGTTACATTACACAATATAATCAGGCAAGCTCCCGACACTGAATAAGACGACTAGACTGAAGCTATAATTCAAATCTGAAACTACACCTGAATCAAAACCTCACCCTGGATATCGCATCTGATACAGGAAGCTATGGCTACCATGAGGGCATGTGAGGGCGGTCTGTGTATCAAATATTCACCTCGATTGCATGGCACCCGATTAAATTTGGCGCGGTAGGCGAAACACGACAAAGGCAGTGTTGGATTCTGACTTCTAAAATTGATACGCTGCCACTGACTTGCTGACTGTGTATTCATTGGCGCGGATGCAACCCTTAGCTGGCATGATAAGATGGCTCACAAACAGCCAGGCAGGTCAGAAAGTGGCAGCCAGGTACATCAGCAATGGGAGATCGATGCCTTTGTCTTTTGTTTCAAAGGGTCGGAAGACATAGGGGAGGACCATTTGATTGGGAGCACTTGAGGTAATGGAGGTGTCGCCAATTTATTTCTCATCCGCCATTATTGCAGCATCTTCTTCAAAGTATGCTCGTGCAACAATTTATATTTTTTCTGCACAACTGAAAGCAATGCAAAATATTTCATTTGTTCTTAAAATGAATTGCACGTGCATATTTTGGGCATGTCAAAGTTCATTCATGCAACCTGTAACCTTAGATTGTGCAGAATTTTCCACATCTAACCCCTTCCCACGTTAGAAATTTTTGAAATATGCGGTTCTCAAAGCTGCATTTTCATGAACTCAAAAACTAAATTGACTTCACAATTTCTATGTTATTTTAAAAATTTCTGATATAATGAATCTGCATCCATTCTTCAAATGTTAAACAGAGCAAATATCGGAATAGTCTACGATAATGAGGGGATCTAAAATAACTTGGTCATTGAGAATAATCTACATGAATATAAAGAGATCAACTGAAACTACACGTTGCAATATGATTGCCGCCATATGCGGCAGCTCAAATTACAAAGAAAAGTTCTGAACAATCATTTTTTGTTATTCCAGCACCACCTATCACATTTACAAGCTTCATCTCTGGGAAGCGGTAACATTTTTTCTCATTCTTGGGTTTTGTAGCAAATAATTTTTTTAATTTTCCATAAGCGGCCGAAATTGTTTTCTCCAAATCCTCCGGCCCCTCTCTCAGAAATCGTATGGTTCTCCCCTTGCCATGCTCGGTAAAAAACGTTGGGCTGAAATCAATCTATTGATTGGCCAATCAACGAGGTCAAATGACATCACTTTTAATACGTACATACGTACGTACGTACATACGTACATACATACATACATACATACATACATACATACATACATACATACATACATACATACATACATACATACATACATACATACATACATACATACACACACAGTCCACTATCAATCAACGTGGTAACTTGAAACTACGGTCGTTTTGGAACTTTAGCCATTCTTTTGTGATCAATTTATGAATGCAGGCTGTGTTTACACCCGTTATTGTTGTTGTATGCCGTACATATGCAATTATTGTTTGGAAACTAAGTTGAGCTATTGCAGAGGGCATAATTGCATGTTGGTCATAGACACGCCCCTTTTGAGGCTGACCGCCCCCTGCACACAATGGTAGTGCCCTCTATTAGGCACGCATCTCGGTGTAAGATTTAAATTCATATGTAGCGTCAAATTGAAGTCACAGCTTCGTTTCCTGTGATATTTTACACAATTGTCATCTTGAAAATTTTCAAAAATTAACTAAGGCCAGAAAAAAATAGTTTGTTTCTCATCCTAGGCATCTTGCAAAAATGATGCGGTGACGCGGTTTTTTTTGCTGCTACTTTTTTTTTATTCAACCATCAACAACAACGCGCTTACAACATGAGAACATAGGAATGCATGCAGAGATAAATGCACAGCAAATTTTAGCATATCAACAGTGCTGCTTTTTGACTATTAGTGCAGAATGCAATTTTGATAGCTTTCAATGACATAGTGTACAGTTCTCAATGGAATGTTACAGCACTGTGTGGTGTTCAATGTTCTGTCTAGTTCAGTTTTGTATATCAAAAAATTTTTGTGTTGCTTTGGTATGATCTGAACGGTTTAATTTGTTCTTAGTTTGTTTTTGTTTTTGTTTTCTTTTTTTTTCGTTCCCTCTTGAGATGCAAAAAAAAAAAAAGGTTGGCGCGGCGGGTCTACATTGACGCGCGCGGGGATGAGAAACAAACTATTTATTTTTTTGGCCTAAAGGTGCCGTACTAGTAGAATCAAGGAAATGATGATCATATTTTACTTAAACCCGAATTTCTCTTTTAGATCCAAAATTCCAATCTGTTCCGCTCCAAAAACCAAGTGGGCGAAAATCATGGTCTCTCACTGAGTGAAGAGAAACTAATATTTTATCTGGTATGGCTATTCCGTTTCGTTCCATTCTGAAAATTAGTGTAAGCCAACTGAAATTTCTGTTCTCATATTCTCGGATACTGGTAGTGTCGGAACGACAGTGTCGGAAAAATTGATCCCTGACAATCAGAGCTCGTCTAATACTTTGTATAAATGCGCATATACGAAAGCTGTATATTTTTGCACGAGCTCTGATTGGATAATAAATGGCTTTGAAGTCGAAATATCGGCAGTGAAACTCGACACGGAGTTCGTGTTAGTAACGCGGTATAATACATAGCGACGATGTAGAATAGTCATTGATACACTGAAATATCATTCATTATTTCAAGTGTAAATTTCGCGTATTATGTGGTCAATAGAGAAGTTGAGAAAAAGAATCTCACACACAAAGGACCTGGGATCGGATTTTGGTTAGCTGTGATTTTTCAGCCGTGCTGTGGTATATAACTCGCGCTCGGGTCAAGGGTCAGTGCAGTTCAAGACGACACCCTTCGGTGTCGCTGATTTAATAGCTCACAAGATAATGAAATAGGTTAATCTTTGAAGAGATCAACCTGTACCTACTTTATCACTGCCTATCTACGACTCATCTCCTACTCTTGCTAACTATCTCGACTGTGAAAACATGTATATATATTTTTCCGAAGGAGATTTAACAGAGGTGACGACTGGAAATGGGGCACCTAATCAGCACAGCTGTATTGCCAGCCATATACGGATTTCGCCTTGTAATTAGTGGGACACTAGTTGTTAGCGATATCAACGTCGTCAGCGATATCTGTTTTATTTCAGTCAGTGGCAGACACTTCAAACATGAAAGGGTTATGTATCTTTGGGTCCATAGCTATGGTGTTTTCGTCGGGAATTCTGCCTTTTACAGGCTGGTTATGCATTTTACGTTTTTAACCCCGCCATCACAGCTATGGGAATCTGCGTAGACTAACGTCCACAACCTGCCCGACAGCACGCTTGTCGCAACTTTGTTCGGCGATATTTCGAAAAGTTTTCACCCAAATCATATTTGCAACACTCATCGACAGCTTGGTTATTAGGAACTACCACGACTAGAAATCCTTTCAAAACTCATCAAACTGTAGCCGTTTTACCAGCGTTTTCCAACATGACTACTCAGAAACCGTTCTTTTTCTGGCGTTCAAGCGATGAACGAAGCTTAGTGCAACCGTCACTCGCAAGACTCATGTAACGTGGTGGCCGGCATCATCGATGATGTCAGTTTGTGTTCAGAAGTTGTGAGGTCATCGCTCAAAAAGCCAAGTTTTCATTATTTTGAATTCCAACCAGATCTACATGTATTAATTCGTGTGTATTGGTATGCTAGTGGCAATGAAAACATCGGTGCCTGTCAGAGAGTGTGAGCGCGAGTGTTTCTCTCTCCTCAGACCTTCTTGTCGCGGATTTTTATTCTGAATTATGGTAACTACATACAAGGCAACTAATCCGCTGATTTCTTGAATACTTACGCTAAGGGAAGAATAACAACAACACGATTGGACCTAATTTGGGATAATTGGATGGTGAAGTAATGTCGGTTCAATCTTCAAATGTAAGATCATCTGCTTTTCTTTTTAAGTAATACACTTGTTTTTATGAGTAATTTGTAATATTGCAACATACAGCTATAATGGACCAAACATATTAAGACATTTGAAAAATATGAATATCCAATTATCCAAAATTAGTTCCAATCGTGTTGAACAAAGTAGTCAAATATTTGTCCAAATTCATGATGTTTAAGTTCACGAAACCAGTCGATGATATAAACTATTTTAACAACATAATGTATTAGACAAGAAAATGACTGTACTGAAAATCTGTTCAAGAAAATGTCACGTTGACCTCTTCATGAACACAAAACACCCAAAGGCAAACTACAGAACATGCCGGAAACCGACAAGATCGGTCTCACCTGCTTACATATAATCCCATGTTTTCTCAGTTTGACGTCATCGTGTGTTTTTGCGGAGTCGTAAAACGTCGAGCAGAGGGCGAGAAGTCGTCAGACTCGGCGGAAATATTTCGTTTGATGTGGATTAACCAAATTTATTCAGTTAAATGTTGCAAAAATATTGTCGTGCTTGACATTTTATTTCCGGGAATTTCATTCACATGATTTACAGGGTACTTTCATTCATAAATCCGATCAAGTTGAAATTTTGATTTACCGAATGCTGTAGTTACCAATCATAAATACGGAATCGGTCACGTGAACTTGTCAATCATTGTCTCACTTTTCTGACAAAGTATGTTGGCCATCGGCGAGTAGAGAGGTTTCAACGCGCCAGCGACCGACAGCCAATGTATCCAGAGTTATTTAGAATATTTTCAAATATACTCATGAAGTTAATGCAACGACAAGATCGAAACAGTAATTCTTATTCTAGAAGGAGTCATGGCTATAAAAACATCACAAGCTTAAAATCTCGGCGTGTCCGGAAGGTTCCTGTCAATTGCACCCAGGTCCCCCTGCATGATTGTGGCCACAATATTGCCATCGACCAGTCGCAGTCTCCGCTGGTGTCAATCGCGGTCGTCAATGTTTGCGTGTTACGAACTGTAGTCTTCTCAGTAACACATATCCCGCACGTAGATACCTTCAAACTTTTGTCAGTTGACGGAAAAAATGTTTCATGTCGACTTTCGATACTACGTTAACAGCGCTGCAGAGTTCAGCTTATAGCTGACAGCTGATATTTTCGCTAGAGCACTGCCGATGCAGGTTCGATTCCGATCGATAATTTACCGATTTTTTTTGTGATGAAGAAAATGTATTGTCGTTAGTCGAATAACGAGATGGTTTGAGTCTCCTTGATCACTCATCTCAGAATACTTATTTATTTATTTATTTATTTATTTATTTATTTATTTATTTATTTATTTATTTATTTAGTTAGTTAGTTAGTTAGTTAGTTGAACTTAAGTTTAAATATTACAGTAGCTTTCGGGCTTATCGACGTCTACATTTGACCTATCGGTTATAAGGTCAAAAGTTCAAATTTTAGCAGAAACCGTCGCCTCCTCAGCAGATGTCAAAGCTACAAGCCAATCTCAGTGTCATTCTATTGTAACGTTGCCGTGACTGAACACAGTGGGAAATTCCAAATGACATTGGTTGTGCTTCGGGTATTATTGTGTGGATAAACATAAATTCGCACTTTGTATGGTGTAAACGCTAAAACGGTAACCCTATTCATCGTGTTTTATATCACAGGTTGCTTATTACCAGAGGTTTTACCTGACATAAAGGAAATTATTTCCAGTCTGACGCTATGAATGGAAATAGCTGGGTATCGTACGCATAGAACAGAGGGGTGCAACATCAAATTGGTCTGAAGTTGTTATCTCTTTGGAATGACGATTGGGAAAATGGGGATGTTGTGTTAGACATCGAATGCGGAACAGGAGAATTGACTAAGATTATGGCAGAAAGGGATATGGTCAAATCTATTATAGGTAGGTTGTTTGAAACAATGTTTAAACATCTACGAAGTGAGATCAACCTTATTTTGGGATGTGAATAAATATTTGCGTGTTTGTATTATCAGGTCGATCTATTTTTCTATCATGGTACTCGATACTGCGAATATGATTGCGCAAACAGAAAACGTCAGGCTTTTTTTGGTGCTTCTTGTTAGACTTGCTGAATTACATTTTCAAGTTCATGCTTATCGCAGACGATAACGCATGAGGCTCAACAACATACGTCCCTGTGGAAATTAAGGCCTCAACTAGCATGTCTCACTAGCAATTGAGCTAGCCAATAACACATCTACGTACAGGGGAAAAGCTACGCCAAACTTTCGATAATTTGTTCACCGTATGTTGTCATATCTTTATTTTTATGCATTTTCATCAATACTTGCGTGATAACTTTATTTAAGAAGTCATTTCAACGTTCATCACAGAACGTAATATAGATATTTACTGACACATACACAAATATAGGCAAGTTAAGGCAGTATTCCTTGAAAAGGAAAGACTTAAATGCTTGACCAAACTTTCCTCAATTTAACTTTTAACTTTAACGAGATTGGACCAAATCTGGGATAATTGGATTTTTATTATATTTTTCAAATTTCTCAAAATTGTTAGGTGCCGTATAGCTGAATGTCTAAATATTACAAATTACTCATAAAACATGTATGTTACGTAAACATAAAAGCACATGAGCTTACATTTGCAGATTCTAAAGACATTATTTCACCTTTCAATTATCCCAAATTAGTCCCAATCGTGTTCTTTTCATTTGCCAAATGAAAAGTAAAAAACAGGGATCACCATACAAAAGTTAGTACTAGAGAGACAAATTATCTAACATTTACCAATATTTGAAAATTAAAATTGCCAGAGAGTCTGAATATCTGTCTCGTTCTACCTTTAAGCATGTTTCAGCTACACATGTGTTGAAGTTTGCAAGTATTTTGAATCAGAGACAATGTTTCAAGTAAAAATATTAAGTGTAAGAAAGAGTAAATAATACTTTCGGTTACATGTTCATGTCATTAATATATAAAACTTCTGTGACAAATTATGTGCAACACTCGATTATCAATTAATACAACAAGCAAGTCCCCGAGGAGGAAGTCCCTAGGGGGCTTAAAGACTGGGCTATGTCCGTCTTTCTGTGACTCCGTCCGTCCACGCATATACCTCAAACATTTCTGGCCCAATTTCGTTCAAACTTACAAAAAAAGTTTGCACAAGGGTAATGCACTCAACAATAAATATGCATGATGATTTTTTTTCGATACATGCCAATATGGCATCCCTGTGGTCATGTTTTGCGTTTTTTTAAATGTCCAGAGCCATAATTAAGACATAAAATATATTTCTATTAAATTTGCAAATGGAGAAGACATTATGAATTTCATGAGCATGTCAAATATTCCAACTATACGATCCAATGTGGCGGCCAGAACCCAATCCAGTTCCCTTGGAACACAACGCCACCTACTCTCAGATTTCACATGATTGCGCCCTCTACGACTACTTGACGTGAGAAATTGTCCACCACTACCTGCAAGATACCTACCTCAATGTATCATTGGACTATTTCACTACCATAATTGCCACCCTCTACAACGTGACTTTGCCAAAGCAGTTGTCTTCTCAGCATGCCATGGGAACATTCATTTCCACCCGATAAGTACACAAATGTCATGAAAGTTTGAATGTGATAGCGCTTTTTACAGTCATTTGTGTATCTTTCATGTTCTGTTCCTATTCGTATAAATGAACAATTGGCAATTTCAGGACATTTCATCTCTTCTTTTCAAATAGAAAAAGGAAAATTAGTTTGCCTATTTGGCATTTCTGGACTATAAAACTGCATTTACAATTACATCTGTTCGTTTTTACCGTTGCACATCGCCAAATTTATATTTGGTG
The DNA here is from genome assembly GCA_001465055.1 of Ptychodera flava. Lineage (NCBI taxonomy): Eukaryota > Metazoa > Hemichordata > Enteropneusta > Ptychoderidae > Ptychodera > Ptychodera flava. Next base: position 52,438 of record LD352802.1, on the reverse strand, counting down.
GGAACTATGTAATTGACAATAACTTGCTCATGTGAAACACTCGATATAGCTTTTCAGAATATTAGCATTATATGTGCGCATATCCAAAATTGTTTGACAACTAAAAAAATCAAATTTTACTGTTTGTTTTTTTTATTTTCAGGTATTGACATCTCTGCTAACGCTATCAAATATGCACGTCAGTACAACACTGTCGGTGGAAAGACCCAATACCTTGTTGCTGATGCTTTAAGTTTTCCAGAGACTTTCAGTCATTTTGAAAAAAGCCTTCACAAAGGTTTTCTGTAGTTCTGCTCTCCAATGGATGGATAACAAACAGAAAGTCTTTTAAAAATGCCATCTGGTGTCTGAAAGAGAATGGCTCGTATCTAGTTTATGTTCTCGGAGGAGTAAAAAACCCATTTAGCGATGTTTATCACAAAGTTTTAGAGCTTTCTAAATGGAAGAACAACTTTTACAGATATCTCGAATTCTTACTGTTAATAATGATTCCTTTTGAATGACGCATCTATTAATAAATTTTAAGAGGAAACGTTAAAGCCAAAGATTTGGCTCTTCTAAGAACGATGGCACTCTTCTCTGTCTAAATTAAACAAAATGAGTACCTTTCAGTTCGATTCTTTCTACTTGTTTAACAAATAAAGAGAACCAATTAACATTTGCTAAGTAAATGCTGAAATTGTATACTTTATTTTATATCAGTGTTGTGTGGAATTGTTTACCTCAAACTCATTTGCATTTAATTGAAATTACAATGGTCTGAAAACTCACTATATTTCATCTTGTTTATTAATTAACAAATTTCAGGATTTTCAGTCAACGTATTGTCCGTTCCTGGGAAGATTTGACAAACATAATATCAAAGTGTGACTTCAAGAAATGCCCTAGGACTCTCAAACCGTACAGTTTTGTGTATTTAGCAGCCACGAAAAAGAAACAAAAAGGTAAGATTGTGTTCTTTTGCATGATGTTATATTTTTTAATTATAGTGAACTTGTTAAACAATATGAACTGCGTAAGGATGACTGGCACAAAAACTAAGACTGTGAACAGAGACAAATCCAATGATCAAAGTAAAATACGCCTCAGGGCAGATATTCGAACTGTCGAACTTGTTTATTATATTTTTGGTCTGCCACTTGTTGAGGCCAATTTTGAAGCTTATGGAGTAAATAATATTTTCAACGGATTACCTTTTGAAAAATGAAGATTTATTTTTTCCATAAATTTAAATTTTGGATGGCAGCCATTTTGAAGTTTTTGTGGTTAAACATCGGATAATGTGTTTCTCTTGATCAAATATGAAAGGATAAAGCTGATTCTCATTATTGATTTTGAAAGGGAACAGTTTAAAATGTCCTTGAGGAACGTTTTGAGCAAAAATTAAGTCCTCCAATCTGGATGCGCATACTACCTTAACATGCATGTAAGAATCAAGGATCATGTTTGATCGTTATATATAGTTAGCTATTTATCCATGTAAAGTTTATCAGGGAAAGAGCTTTGACACGAGAATTTATGTGCTACCCCAAACAATTCACGGTTTCTCATGTTGTTTAAAACAAATAGATTAGGCAAAAAAGAGATATCTCTGGTCAGCGCGCGCATCATTTCAGGAGCTGAGCGCCATCTTGTTTTTCTCGTTAAAATTCTAAGTGATTCAGAATTTCGTGTGGTGACCCGCCTCAATTCAAAGTTTTTTATGATGCATGTTTATAAACAGTCAAAAGAAATCGGAAGTATTTCGCCTCCAGTGATAAAAGACAATAAATGTTGTTTCAATATACCAAACAAGAATTGTTACTAGTAAACAAGAAACAAACAAAAAGAAAAGAAAATCACGACATCGCATCATTTTTGCTGAATGTCAAGGACCGGAAAAAATCTTTTTTTTTTTGCTTTAGTGCATCTTTTTCAAAACATTTGATGCGTCGTTTTGTTGGTAAAGAGTTTTTATCACTTTCCACATTTTCGTACTGATTTGGATAGTTACAGGTCAACATAAAGCTAAAATGTAAATGTTACATTTTATTTTAATGCAAATTGTAATCAGGACATTCACGTTCTTTAAAACCTGGGATGATTTACAAATTAGTACTGGAAATATGTGCAGTAATAATACCGATACCAGATACACAGATAGACATGCTCTTGGGACAAAAAAGTGCAAATTACGCTTTACAGACCAAGTTTGACACAACCAGGTATTGGTATTGATACGGTTGGTAATGATTGGTAATGATTGGTAATGATACGGTTACCAGTTGAAATTAATTTGCTTGCTTTTATTACAATCTGCCGAAAATTGTTAGCTTATGGCAATCTTACACTCTTTGAAAACTAGTCGAAATTCATGTCGGACGTTCTTTGCACTGAGAATGCTCAGAGCTAATATCGTGAGATCGCTAATAGATAACAAAACATTGTTTTATGTGTGTACAAAATCAAAGGGTAATAATGCACCGTCATGTCTTTCACTTCATCAGCTTTTATCAAGCCTTTAATGACACACTTGGATCACATACCCATAATGTTACATGAAGATTTCCTTGAAGATTGTTTAAAGTTGTCGGGCCTGGCATCAGCTGACTCGGAAGATGGAGTTCTAACTTGGCATTTTGATGCATTCAACGTAAAACTGTAAAAGTAGTATCATTCGCTTCATATAGTACAGTTGATACTGTTTCTTCTGCAATAGCAAGAATATATACTTTTTATTGTTATAAGTAAACTAAGCAATTATACACTACTTTTTCTACAGCAGGCAAATCAATTAAGACAGAGTGAGTATAGGCTCTCTCCACTTTAGTAGGATTTCAAGTTTGTTTAATCAATATGTGCAACATATTCAGTATCCTATTTGGCTAGAGAGAGTACAATTTGTCATGATGATCATAATTCTCTTCTGTATTTTGATCAGCTACATTTTTAGAGTAATGTTTAGTGACGTATTTATTATTTTAAAAAACACATCAC
>LD352802.1:0-25368 GCA_001465055.1 Ptychodera flava | reverse complement strand
TAAACATGGTTTTTATGAACATAAACATAAATTTTTAGAACACAAACATGAAAACTTAGAACACACAAATGTGTTTTTTGAATTTTGCAACACTTGGCTTGCCATAGATCTTGCTTGTAAAAGAATCGTACATGGGATTTTATACCTGGGTCAGGCAAATGAAGTGTAGTTTCGAGGTCCCATGGACGGATGTTGAGTTGCCAAGCAACTGGAGTTTTGGAATGCATGTCAAGGTTGTCCTCACTCGTGTTTGAGGTCAGCCGGAACGCTTCGCAATCATAACGATCGATACCAGCAGGTTCATCGACCCAGTATTCTGGAATCCATCGTAAGGTGATGTATTTCTAAACATTTAAACAACGAAAAACAATAATGCAAAGACCTGTGCAATATTCCTTTTAACCCCCACTACACAACAACAGATGAAATAGCCCTAAAATGCAAAAAACACTAAAGGTATTCCCTATTGCTGATTGCCACTAGAAGCTTTTCCGACGCCCTCTAATACAAGGCAAAGCGAAATATAACTGAAAAACATAAAAAACATAACAAAGCAAACAAGTACGGAACAGCAGGACTAAAAATCAAAGGAATTGTTCTCTTATTCAGCAACTTGCGAAATAAATCATAACATATCGTAACAAAATATTTGCCATTCGTATCTTGCAGTTGCCGATTGGATAAAACTATGAGCTGCACAGTCATAATTTTAATTCCATGAATGAAAATAAGCATTTACTATTTTCGGGTTGTATGGCGGATCCTGTTGAGAGATGGGACGAACATCCTTATTTTGGTGACTATACGCCCTCTAGCAGTACGTCTATAACTTTAGAGACATCTATCTACAGCAATGCTGCCCTGTATTTGGCATTGTATTTGTATTCGTATTTTTTCATTTGGGATTATTTGAAAAACTTACGTTTATCGTGTACGGATGGGTTATATTAATAATTCTGGAACTACAGTCTGTATCGTTTTGACACACTGTTTGTACAGGTGGTAAAAAGTCGAAAATAAAAACCGATGACTTTCTTCAGTATTTCCTTCATATAAAAATTGGCCATCGATTGCGGTGGAATTCCCATGATCGAAATTGTTTATATAAATGAATCCACCGTTCCTCACGGTCAACATCAAAGACAGCCTGTAACAAAATCATTTAGCTCTGTTTCACAATCTGTTTTTTTGAAATAGTGCACCATTCACAATATTTTTCTGTGATCGTATAAGCATGCGAAATTACGATGCTCAATGCTACAAGCAGAGCATTATAAATAATAATACAAATTACTTCAAGTAAAAAGCAATAATATCTTCTACTTAAGTTTCATGCATCCTGCAATCTTCAGACAGATGATAAACAGAAGTGAAAGTGTAGAGCTAAAACCCTTTCACTTCTGTCTGAAGATTGCCGGATGCATGAAACTTAATTAACAGATATTATTACTTTGGATAGATAGATAGATAGATAGATAGATAGATAGATAGATAGATAGATAGATAGATAGATAGATAGATAGATAGATAGATAGATAGATAGATAGATAGATAGATATTAACACAATTTACGTACAAAATATAAATCCCATCGTGTTGAAACAGAATATATTTAGGGTTTAAACGAAAAAAGCATTAACCCATGAAGACACAACTATCAAAATAATAATTTGTCCGTCCACCTGTCATTGTGCTGAATGTCAAGATCGAGATCAATCTCATGACTGCACGATCTTCTTGGTAATTCATTAGCCGGTACGTTGATGATCCCTGTTTGTTCTGATAGGCAGGCACTGATACCGCTGTTCAAAGGAATTGTGTCTGAAAAATATCTGGATAACAATGTGTCAGACAAATCACAGCTTTATTCAGTTGCTAGGTTTAAATCGTTTCTGTCTTACTCTAATTATGCGATCCGAGCTCCTGTACGGTGTTAAAGATGAGTGACATTGAAGTCACATTTTGGAAAGAACCAATACGACACAAAGCAAACAAAGTCGGTGAATAAAAACGCACAGCATCAGGATTGATGACAGAGCAATGCAAGATGCAAGTCCATAGATGTTGCCCCTCCTTAGTATTCCATCGCAACACTGTCCCAGACAAACATGTCTTCCCTTTTTTCTTTCTTTCTTTCTTTCTTTCTTTCTTTCTTTCTTTCTTTCTTTCTTTCTTTCTTTCTTTCTTTCTTTCTTTCTGTCTGTCTGTCTGTCTGTCTGTCTGTCTGTCTGTCTGTCTGTCTTTCTTTTCTTTCTTTCTTTCTTTCTTAATTTATCTATTTACTTATTAACTTTCAATCTTTTCATCGGTTCTTTAAAAAACGAGATCGCAATCAAAGGGATTGCAAACACTTTCACAAAATTTACAAAACACGCAAAGGAAAAACGTAAAAACCTTACAATGCGACAGCTTTCAACAAGATTAACTGTCGTAGAGGGCGCTTGTCTATTTGCAGAGATTTCAAGCTGCTGTTGTGCGGCTGACGCGGAAGGTTATGCCTGATTGTGCAATTGTCACTATTTCACCACCCAATTGGATAACTGCTGCACATTAGCCCAGTATTAGTAAAGTTATCGTATCTTTGAAACATCTTACCCCTAGGTCATGGTGTGTTTCCAATCTTATATTACTGAATCATATATTGAATTAAAAGTAATACCTCCAGAAATAAACAGAAGTAATTTATTATCATTCTCTAATCAGACTTTGTAATAAAATTATTCAAGTGCTGGTAAAATGTCTTTTTGGTCTTGGAAAAATAATCGCAATCATACCAATCCATAATCCAATAACACAAGGTCAGAATTTGTAAGACAATAGTTGTAAACATAGATACAAAACAGCACAGAACAGATAGTAAATAGACGGTACACAAACAAAGTCAAATCCATGAAAGAAAGATATTTGGACCTCTGGCCAAAGGAGGTCAAAACTTTGTTTAGACGTAAGCTTGGGAAGATTCTGACGCCAGCATTCATGTCAGAGAAAGAGCTCAGAAGGGTGAATTCTCTTTTTCTAGCGTCAGAATCCAAAGCATTTATTAGCATATTACCAGAGCTTGGAATCTCGGCCTTTGTTTAATATCATCAAGCTTCTTATAACAAATTGTATTATAGTTTTTTGAACAAAGTTAGGTCGGTTTGTCAATTTGTATAAGTATTCTGAGAATCTGAATACTCAGCATTTATAGTGTTTCTGTCTCGTTCACTCCATCTTTCCTAAAGCTGTCTTGCTCGCTATGGTACTGTGCGGCACAGGTTTGTTTGCACTCATGATATGTTGAGAAAACTAAAAGAGTGACGTTCATTGTTCACGCATAATCAGCACCATCTAAATGGTCACATATCACATATTTACAATCCTTGACCTTCGATGGTCTGTGCATAGTGGAATGGCCAATTTATTTTGTTCCCCCATGTACAATTAATGTTTTTATGAGAGCAGTCGGGCCATAAATTAATGAAACATGGATGAGGAAGTAGGTATTTTCATAACGTTATTTTCGAATACATGTGACGTCGTCGGCGATCAATTGGCGTGATAACACGAATAGACAGAATGACAGTTTTATTACAGAATGCCATTAGTCGCGTAAGATATGCCCGTAAGAGACAAATAACACACGATCACGACGGAAAGAAAAAAGTTGAACCATTTTACGGTGTCTTTCTTCTTCCTTGTTATAGATTTAAAAGTTATTTACATACTCCATTTGGTTGACTTTAGAAGCTGCACGAAAGAACCGATTTACATTTTGAGGATATAATTGGCTGAGTAATTTTAAGATTTTGTCAAGACCCTATAGTGTGCCGTTGAAATAAAACAATATGGAAAGGTTTAGGTGGGAATTCGTATTATATAAATGGTTTTATCGCATTGTTGTGATCTATGGAAATCCGGTCACGACATGCGACATGCGACTTGCGACTTCAAAACTGCGACCTGCGTGTTTGTCAAACTGCGACCTGCGTCCTGTGTAGGGTTAGTGTTAGGGTTAGGGTTAGGGGTTAGATTTAGGGGTAGGGTTAGGGTTAGGATTAGGGTTAGTTAGGGTTAGGGAAGTCAGACCCCCAACCAGAAGACAAGTTTTGAGCCTTGCCTCTCCCACGGATGTAAAAAATGTTTCTCCCCAACGCCGCCGGGGATGTAGGTACCGGTCATGACCTGCGACATGTGACCTGCGTCCCCGGCCTGCGTCTTTAAATTGTGATCTGCGACCTAACCCTAGCTTCACGTTGCCCTGGCCGGCGGCATTGGGGAGAGGCAAGGCTGAAAACTTGTCTTCTTGTAGGGGGTCCGACTTCAGGTTTGCGCTCTGCCGCCGAGATGCGTTGGCTCCCGGCGGCCCAACGATGCCCTGGCCGGCGGCGTTGGGGACAGGAAAGGCTCAAAACTTGTCTTCTGGTTGGGGGTCCTACTTCCCTAACCCTAACTAACCCTACGCCTACCCCTACCCCTAACCCTAACCCTAACCCTAACACTAACACTAACCCTACGCAGGTCGCAGTTTGACAAACACGCAAGTCGCAGTTTTGAAGTCGCAGGTCGCATGTCGCATGTTGTGACCGGATTTCCATAGTGATCTGAGGTCAGTGAAGGTAATGTTAAAACGCCTGAGGGAACTACAACTTCGAGAAGAGAAGGAAAGACACGAATCAACTCTAAAGATTTTAGAAGCTCGAAGAAAGGTCAAATACGCAGAAATGGAGGTTGAACTATTTGAAGAGGGAAATTGGTCCTCCGATGGTTCTGGTATTGTGAGTGGTGGTATACAAATAGCAAGTCAGAGTGAAAAGATTGAAAGGTATTTCCATCTTGTCAGGATTTAAACCCTCCAGTGACGTCTGTCGATGGACCAATATCTGCCCCTAGAGTGAACACGCAGGATACTGTATCTGAGGGGAGATTTGAACCAGAAAACCAGAGTCGAGCAGAGCAAGAAATTGAAGACTCTGTTCCAGTATTAAACCCACATGCATCAGAATGGCGACCATTAGACTATAACACAGATCACCCAGCCCATAGATCTGAGCCAAATAAGGTACCACAACAATATCAGCCCTATGATGACAGAGATAATGTCTTGTTGAACATTGTCATACAACAGAACCAAACCACCCAGGAACTTACAGCCAATTTGAATATGCCTAAAAGAGGGAATTATTGTTATTTGATGGTAATCCAGTCTCATATCCGGTGTTCATCAGGAACTTTGAGGTAAATATAGAACAAATGGTCTCCGACAATAATGCCAGACTGGCCTACCTTATCCAACACTGTACCGGACCAGCTAAGGATGGAATTAAGAATTGTGTTATCCTGCCACCTGAAGATGGTTACGCAGAGGCCAGAAGTATCTGGCATCATAACTTAGGTCAGAAGCACATCATAGTTCATGCAGCTATAGACAACGTTGTAAAAGGACCACAGATCAAAGCTTCAGAAATGGGTAAGTTGCTACAGCTTGCTCGTGAAATGAGAAACTGTCATTTATGTTCACGTCAACTCAATGGATACACTAAAGAAGATAGTTAGACGCTTTCCGACTTTTCTGCAGGCAGAATGGGCTAAAGAAACTGGTAAGGTAATATATCGTGGTGTTGAACCCGAATTTCTTCATTTGACAGAGTTTTTGGAGACACGAGCCGCCATAGCAAATACAAGATGTGGGAAGTTGGTAGGTTCCAAACCTGATGTGGACAAAATAAAAAGTCAAGGTACCGAACCAGTCTACAAAGGCTACTACCATGACAACACAAGTTCGTAATCAGGAAGTCAATGGTGAGCCAAATGAAAGAGCCAAGTACCAATCTAACTAGGATGCCAAATGCTACTTTTGTCAGGGTCAACACAAACTTCACAGATGCCGGAAATTCGCCGGAAAGTCTTATGATGAGAAAAGAGACTTTGTACGAAAACAGAGGTTGTGCGATCTCTGCTTAGAAGCAAGTCCTCCACATTTTGCAAGAAACTGTAAGAGTGGATTCTTTTGTCCAGTAACCGGCTGTGGAAAACCACATGACCCATTATTGCATCCAGTGTCATCACCATCTCGCCAAACGAATCAAGTAAGTTCTGGCAGCAGCAGTACATCAACCACAACAGCTTCAACCACCAATGGTGCTAGTGTAACCGCTAATTGTAAAGCCATCAAGACGAACCAACCTCGCATCAGTCTACAAGTTGTGCCAGTTAAGGTGAGTGGATCAGATGGTGGACCGGCAATTCAAACCTATGCCTTCCTGGACAGTGGTTCAGATACCACAATTTGCCTTGAATCTTTGGCAGAAAAACTTGGTTTAAGAGGAAAACCCATCAACTATACCCTATCCACCCTTGATGCGGAAAGCACAAAAAATGGTCGAGAAGTTCAACTGGATTTGAGAGCTTTGAATGGCATTTAATGTGTACATCTCAACAAAGTGTGGACTGCAGACAAACTTCCGATCAGCGCCAGCAGCATTCCTACAGTGAAAGATATAAAAGGGTGGCGCCATCTTATTTGTATTGGATTGCCAGAATTGGACGAAAAGGAGATAACTTTCCTAATTGGTAACGATGTACCGGAAGCACAATGGGCACTAGAGGAAAAATGTGGTGGAAGAAAGAAACCATACGCAATCTGTACACTTCTTGGCTGGACTGTGATTGGGCCGATGAAAGGAAAGAAAGACAGTGATGCCACCATCAACTGTATCAAAATGGACCAGGTGAGCAATTATGAATCTCCAATCAAGTGTCTAGAGCCTATTTCATCACAGTTACATTAGATGTATAATGCCGACTTTACAGAATCTCTGGTAGAGACTAAATACTGTATGTCATTGGAAGATCGAAAGGCAAAGGCAATTATTGACCGACCAGTTTGTTTACAGAATGGCCATTATCAATTGAATCTACCCCTGGGAAAAGACACGCCTAGCTTACCATGTAATAAAGACATAGCGGAGAAGCGACTTAATGTGCTTAAAAAGACATTTTCTTAAAGATCCTGCTCTCCATGAAAAGTACAACGCAACTATATACGATTACATAAAACAAGGTCATCACGACAAGCGTCTGATGAAACCCATAAGAAGAATTACACATTGTCATGGTACTTACCCCATCATCCAGTGGTCCATCAGAATAAACCAGATAAGATGAGGGTAGTCTTTGACTGTGCTGCTAAGTTTGGTGGTACTTCATTGAACGATCAGCTCTTACAAGGTCCGGACTTAACAAATTCCTTAGGTGGAGTCTTGCTACGATTTCGTCAATATCCAATTGCATTGGCAGCAGATATCAAACTAATGTTCCATCAAGTTCATGTTACTACCAAAGATAGTAATGCGCTAAGACTCCTTTGGTGGCCTAAAAAGAAGACCTCTCTAACAAGCCAGTTGACCATCAAGTGCGAGTTCATTTGTTTGGAGCTACATCATCGCCAATTTGTTTTGCTTATACACTTCAGATAACAGCTGATTATAACAGAAGTGACTTTGACTCAGACGTTGTCGATTCGGTATACCGCAATTTCTATGTTGATGATTACTTGAAATCTGTGCTCACTACAGAAATAGCAAAGCTATTCATCACTCAAGTTTCAGCGCTTTTATCAAGAGGAGGCTTTCACCTAACAAAATTGATTTCCGACTGCAAGTAAGTGTTATCTTCAATACCATCTGGAGAAAGAGCGCCATTAGGAATGAATTTAGATTTAGAAGACCTGCCTTTGACAGAGCTCTTGGCGTTCAGTGGGATATAAATGAGGATATCTTGTACTTCAGAATTGGCAATGAAACAACGAAGGCAACCCGCAGAGGTATACTATCAGCTGTTGCTTCAGTTTACGACCCCCTGGGATTGATAGCACCATTCGTTTTACCAGCAAAGCGTATCCTCCAAGAATTGACCAGACTAGAATATGACTGGGAGGAAGAGATACCGATGAAATATCTTGACGCATGGCATGAATGCGTAGAGAGTCAATCCAATGCGTAATTATACTACGCATTGGATTGACTCTCTACGCATTTTTCCATTGCGCAAACGATAATAGTAGAATGTTTGTGAAAGCACTCTCCGCGACTGAGCTTAGGCGACAACCAGATGGGATGAGTGCCCGCTTGACATTAAATTTGTTGCAACATTTCTGTCAATCACACATTTTTTGTGGAAAGTTTCGGATTCTCTGGGTGTTGTCTGAAAAATTGGCATCGTAACTCAGAGGCACGTTATCATGCCAGCTGTGCCTATGAACTTACTACGTTGCTAACTTTCAGGCAAGCGACAGTTTCTAAAACTTACGACACAAAGTGAGTGTTGACAGAAACGTTGCAACAACCGTGCATGATCATCGTGTCTCCCTGTCCCCAAATTTGATCAAGGCAGATATGCAGCATGGCGTTTAAAGGAAACAACTCTATTTTCTTTCAAATTTGCTCCACGAGTCCATGAAAAAATGATACAGAGGGTTCATCGAAAGACACTATCGGGCAACCCAACATGGAGAACATGGAGAGGCGCAGTGAAATTGAACCCATGCCGGAATCCACGACGTATTGTCCTGTTGTCTTAAACAACGGGAGATCAGCACCACGGTGAAGCCGTGAGCCGTGTCGATGATGCGCCGGTCGGCAACGGTCGGCAACACACATGCCTGTGACCGTGGATTCTGTTACATAAAAATAATCAATGAAAAAATAACCCATTCAAATAAACAGTTGGTTCTAAAAAAATCAATTCTAGCTCATTTTTTTTAAATCGAGAAAATGCGTCGGTATTGCTCTGAGAATAACTTCATTTGTTCAGAAGATCATATCCGTAGTGACGTTGGCAGCCAGCGCAGTGGCGGAAAACAAGCTTGCCAGTCTCATGAACTTCGAATCGTCGATCAAAATCACATCTTTTCGGCGCTTTTCTTTCACAAATTCAGCGAAAATGAAGTTTTTCATGCATAAACTAAATCTATTGTTGGAATTAAGTATACCTTTCGAACGGGCTTTCTTTGGGAAAAAGATATTCCATCGGCAACGTGCCAGTGGCCGACGCCACATTTCTTTTTGATGCCATCGTTAAACACTATAGGAAAAATTTGCGAGACTGGAGCGAGAAAGTGACGCTTTCTTGCAATTGATGAGAGTCTCTTGTCGTTCTCACTGCTACTGGTGAGAATTAAAAAATTCTCACCGGTGAGCAATGAGAAATGCTTTCCTTGGTGAGATAATAGATTCTCACCGGCGGGAATGGAAATTCTCACCAAGCACTGTGAGAATGGTAATTTTTAAGGTGAGAATTAACGAGACTCATTGTTCACTGGTGAGAATTAACCAGATTGATTCACACCAGTGAACAGCAAGTCTGGCTGATTCTCACCAATGAATGGTGAGTCTGGTTGATCCACCGTAAAAATTACCATTCTCGCCATGCTTGGCGAGAATTTCCATTCTCACCGGTGAGAATATATTATCTCACTTAAGAGTTGATTTCTCACTGATCACCGGTGAGAATTCAAAAATTCTCACCAGTAGGAGTGAGAATGACAAGAGATTCTCACCAATTGCGAGAAAGCGTCACTTTCTCGCCCTAGTCTCGCAATTTTCCCCTATAGTGAAAAATGACCTAAGATGACCTTCATACTAATCAAACCAATTACACTGCTCGTAACAAAGGCAACACCATAGGCGCGTCCATCAGCCAATCACAATATTTCACAAATAAAAGATCGGGATCAAAAAGCCACAAATGGGTATTTAGAAACTTTTTTATGTTTGTGCAGTTCCATTCGGGGAAAGGGGTCGCGAAACTGCTAATCGTACGTGTACCGTCTAACAGCTGGCAGTGCCATCCCGAAATTAATAGGTCTATAAAAATAATCTAAACGTTAAAAGTAGCCGGGGAAAATGCAAAACAGCCGGGTTATTTACCCGGCACCCGGCTTCTAAGGACAACAATGAAAACTATGTTTCCTTTCATTAAAAAAACCTGATTGGTTGGTGGTTGCTAAGGACATGATAACAGTGAAGATGAATATTTACATTTTATTTTGTGTATTAACTAAACATGCTTTTAAAGATCATTTAAAAATTTAATTGTTTGCCGAGGATGTGCTCATGATCGCCAGGCATGCTCGGTATATAGCACGTTTGCTGACTAGAAGGATTATCACAATCTTGCTTCTCCAAAAATCTTTAAAAATGTCAAAGTTTAGAAATGCTGCAGGTTATGAAGGGGCGTGATCATGGTTGCTATGCATATTTTTGTCTTATTTGTGTCAGTATTGTATTCCGAATTCAGTTTTATTCCATATAGGGTTAAGTGTTATTATATATTGGGCTAGTATTACATATCGGCTTAATTATTACATATTGGGGTGATACACAAGTCGCATGAAAATCGGACCCGATTTGATAAAGTTACGGCCATTCGAAGTTCTCCTAACTGAGCGTGTGAATTAAAATAACAGCGCTCGGCCTTATGTTTACAGGTCATGGCTTCCGAGTTAGCTGAACGCGGATCAATGACTGTTTTGAATGCAGCTCTCCCAGACGCAAATATCTAGGTCAGCAGACTTGAATGCTATGAATTTGCAAACAGTGACCTACAGGGTGGCGCCAGGGTCAAAATTCTTGATTCTATGACGTCAGTGTCAAGCATTCAGGTTTGAGCATCAAGCAACACACATCAGGGCAGTTTTAGACGCAAAACGGACAACCAACGTATACGTAACTGGCTGTAACTGGATACATTTGAGATCAGTAAGTATGATATTGTCCAAATACCTGGTGTATAATTTCAGCACAATGAGCCTATAACGGGACTCTCAAACGATGTTACTGGCTAGTTCGAATTCAGAATACCGAAGTGCATTATTATATGAGACCTGACTTCTGTATAGTATTTTATGATACATGACATGGCTGGTCCAGTAGGGGGCCAAAGACCGTGAGAGAAAGGCACATGTTATTGTTACAATGCAATTGTGTGAGTTTGCATGTTATTAAATTGAATTTAGTCAACTTGTAAATATAGAAGCTTATCTATACTAGGATAATCATAAGTACCTGATGGGTGTTGGCTGTAGCCGAGCCAAGTCAGACGGAATGTCAGAACGCAAGAGAATGAATTGTATGTTTAAACTGGCATGATGTGCAAATTAAATAGTACTCAATAAACAAGGGCACAGATATAATTGCTCTCACATGGCTACTGGAAGTGAGGGATCGATGGTGTTGGAAAAATTGATCCCAAACTATCAGAACTCGTGTAACATTTTGTATAAACCGCATATACGAAAGCGGTATATTACACGAGCTCTGATTGGATAATAAACGGCGTTGAAGTTCAATAGAGCGGCAGTGAAACTCGACATGGACTTCGTGTTAATAACGCGGAAGAATACATGGCGACGAAGTAGAATGGTCACTGATACACTAAAATATTATTCATTGTTTCCAGTGTAAATTTAACACATTTCGTGGCCATGCGAGGGAAAAAATCTCACAGACCAAGGTTCTGGGATCAGATTGGGGTTAGCTGTGATTACGCAGCAGTGCTGTGGCATGTAGATCGCGCTCTGGACAAGGGTCAGCGCAGTTTACTACGACACCTTCGGTGTCGCTGATTTAGCTCACAATATAATAAAATAGCTTAATCTTTAAAGAAATCAACCTGTGCCTACTTTGTCACTCAACTCCTTACTATTTTGAAAGTGATTACATGCATTTTCAACCGGTTTTTTTGTGAGCCATCGACGGTTTCTGCTCGAATTTGAACTTTTGACCTCCAACGTATTCAATACGTTTTACGTGTGAGTGCAAACGGCCCGCATTAATGGTTGATGGCTCACGTGAAAATGGTTGAAAATACATGTTCTTATCATAGAGGTGGCTAGCAGGAGTACAGCATGTGTCATGATATCGTGGATGCAAGCTGATATATTCAAAGACTAATATATTTCATTATTTTTCGAGCTAAATTAGCGACCATGACCATAGTAATACCAAAACAGTCTACGGTTTGGCTCGCAGTGGATCTGTGGCGCTGACACGAGCGCGATCTATACGCAAAAAGCACTGCTGCGTGATCACAGGTTTGGTAAGGCGCTTTAAATAAGATTTGCTAAGATTTGATAATAAGTTTTAAGGTTTTCGGAGAAAATAAGACAACAAACACAATGTTAAAACCCCAGTAAAGCTTACTTTTAACAATTTATCCATATTTTGCTACAAGACTATTCCTGTGTGCTCTATCTTTCCTTTAGGGTCATTCTATTGTAACGTGGCCGTGACTGAACTCAGTGGCAAGTTCCAAATGACATTGGTTGTGCTTCGGGTATTATTTTGTAGATAAACAAAAATTAGCATTTTGTACCATGTAAACACTAGATATGTAGCAAAAAACAGGCCACTATCGTCTCTTTTAATATACGGGCGCCAAGTTGTAACACTAGCAGAACACACGATTAGTCCGTACAGACGATTTCGGTGAACGTACTGTCAGAAAAAACCTTAACACTCTTCATCGTTCTTCATATCACAGGCTGCTTACCATAAGTTTTACCTGACACAAAGCAAGTTATTTCCAGTCTGACGCTATGAATGAGAACGGCTGGGTATTTTACTCAAAGAACAGACAGGTGCAACATCAAGTTGGTCTAGACTTGTTATCTCTTTGGAATGACGATTGGGAAAATGAGGATGTTGTGTTAGACATCGGATGTGGAACAGGAGAATTGACTAAGATGGTAGCAGAAAGAGATACTGTCAAATCTGTTATAGGTAGGTTGTGTGAAACAATGTTCAAACATCTAAGAAGAGACCTCTAAGATGATGAGATCAACCTTATTTTGAAATGTGAATAAATATTTGCATGGATGTTTGTTTTATCAGGTCGATCTATTTTTCTATGGTACTCGATACTGCAATACTGTTACGCAAACAAAATATCAGGCTTGTTTGGATGTTTCTTGTTAGACCTATTGAATAGAATTGTGTAGTTCATGTTTATCGTAGATGACTGACGCATGAGGCTCAACAACATACGTCCCTGTGGAAATAAAGGCCTCAACTAGCATGTCTCACTAGCAATTACGCCAGCCAATAACACATCTACGGTCAGGGGCAAAGCTATCCAAACCTTCGGTATTTTGTTCACCGTGTGTCGTCATATCTTTATTTTTATGCATTTCCATCCGTAATTGCGTGATTTTTTTTATTTCATAAGTCATTTTAACGTTTATTACCAACGTAATATACATTTTTGCTAACACATGGATATATAGGCAATTTAAGGTAGTACGCCTTGAAAAAGAAAGACTTAAACGCTTGACTAAACTTTCCTCAATGAAACTTTCAACTATTCTCTTGCCAAATGAAGAGTAAAAAACAGGGGTCACCACACAAAATTTAGTACTAGAGAGACAAATTGCCTAAGATTTACCAATATTTGAAAATCATAATGGCCGCCATTATTGTGTTAAGTCTATCGGGAAATTTTTTTTTTTTTTTTCAGTTTTGAAAAATCTTAGACGGTGAATTATTTCCTCAAAGAACCTTAAATTGAGCTCTAACAAGTGGTAGATCAGAAAAGAATTATTGCATTTGGATGGTCTGAATATCTGTTCTGCCCATATGTAGAAGTTTGCAAGTAATTTGAATCAGAGAATTTTTGATCTTTCAAGTAAATAAAGTTAATGTAAAAAGAGTAAATAAAATTTTCAGTTACAATTTTATATCATTAATAAATAAAACTTTTGTGACAAATTATGTGCAAAACTTAATTATTTATAAATGCAGCAAGCACGCCCCCGCGGACAAAGTTCCGAGGAAGCTTAAAGATTGGGCTATGTCCGTCTTTCTGTGCGTCCGTCCGTTCACGCAGATATTTCAAACATGCCTGGCCCAATTTCGTTCAAATTTTGCACAAGGATAATACACTTTATCATACATAGGCATGTTGATTTGTTTTGAGATTAATACCGATATGGCAGTCATGGCAGTCATGGCCTTCATGTTTTGCGTTTTTTAATGTCCAGAGCCATTTTTGAGACAGTAGATAAATTTCTTTTAAATTTTGCAAATTTCATTAGCACGAGTCATGTTCTCATGATACTATCTAATATAGCGGCCATAACCTAATCCAGTTCTCTTTGAACACAACACTACCTCAGTACTTTCTTTTTTGAAAAAGATAAATTTATTTCGACATAGTCGCAAACAAAACAAATCTACATAACTGTCAGTGCATTAAAATCAGAATGCAACTTGTCTGAAAAAACAAATAATTAGCAGTTTAATTACAAAGATCATCATATGAATGCATTCAGGATGCATTCTTCTCCTTCAGTCTTACAAGGCTTGAAAACTTTGCGATATAATCCTCAGCTTTGTTCATCATCTTATAAGTGAAATATAATGTATTCACCTCAGTAAATTTGTACGATTACACATGATAGCGCCCTCTAAGACAAGTTCACTTGAAAAATATGGACCAGCATTATCCAATAGTCGTTTTACAACTAAAACACAATTCAAATTTAATTTTTTTTTATTTTCAGGTATTGACATCTCTGCTAATGCTATCAAATATGCACGTCAGAACAACACTGTCGATGGAAAGACCCAATACCTTGTTGCTGATGCGATGTCCTTCCCAGAGACTTTCAGTCATTTTGAAAAAGCTTTCACAAAAGTTTTCTGTAGTTCGGCTCTCCAATGGATGGATAACAAACAGAAAGTCTTTCAAAATGCCAGCTGGTGTCTGAAAGCGAATGGCTCGTTCCTAGTTATTGCTATCAGAGGAGGGGAAAACCCATTCAGCGATGTTTATGACAAGGTTTTAGAGCTTTCTAAATGGAAGAACTACTTAAAGGTTGTAAAGAAAACTTTTATGGACTCTCGAATTCTTAATATCAATAATTATTCCTTTTGCACAGCGCAGATATTAATAATTTGAAGAGGAAACACTAAAGCCTAAGATTTATCTCTTCTGAGAACAATTCCAATCATTTCTGTCTAAATTAAACTAAACCAGTACCTTTTTGGTCAACTCCTTCGACAAATAAAGAGAACCAATCAACAGTTACTTGTTAAATGAATGCTGAAAAAGTATACTTACTATAATAGAAGTTGTGTTTCGAATTCTTTACCTTTAAAATTAAATTTAACATAGCCTAAAACATCACTAATTTACATCTTGTTTATTCATTAACTATTTTTTAGGATTTTCAGCCAACGTATTGTCCGTTCTTGGGAAGTTCGGAAGATTTGACAAACATAATATCACAGTGTGACTTCAAGAAATACCCTAGGACTCTCAAGCCGTACAGTTTTGTGTATTCAGCAGCCACGAATGAGAAACACAAAGGTAACATGTTTAACATTGTGTTCTTTTGCATAATGTTATTTTCTGGAAGTATGGTGAACTTGGTAAATAATATGAACTGCGTAAGAGTTACTTGCACGAAAAGTAAAAATGTGAACATAGTAGAAAGCAAATGATCGAGGTAGAATACACCTCAGGGCAGATATTCGGACAGTCGAACTTGTTTGTAATATTTTTGGTCTGCCACATTTAGTGGCTCATTTTGAAGCTTATGGAGTAAATAAAGTTTTCAGCGGATTACTTTTTTTGGGAAACACTTAATTTTTTAAATTTAAGACATTGATGGCGGCCATTGTGAAATTTGTGTGGTCACACATCGGATAATTTGTTTCTCTAGAATCAAATGTGTGAGGATAAAACTGATTCTAATTCTTGATTTTGAAAGGGGACAGTTTAAAGATTCTTCAGGAACATTTTGAGATAAAATTTTAAGTCTTTCAATTTCGGGATACTATCTTAAACAATTCTTGGTTTCTCATATTGTCTTAAACAAATAGATTTGGCAAAAAAGAGATTTGTTTCTGGTCAGCGCGCGCATCGTTTCAGGAGCTGCGCGTCATGTCTATTTTCTCGTTAAAATTCTGAGTGAGTCAATATTTCATGTGTTGGCCAGCCTTAAAGTTATAAAATAATAAAAAGAAAACGGAAGTGTTTTGCAGACTGTGATAAAATACAATAAGTATTGCTTCGATATGCCCAACCAGTATTGTTACCAATTCAAAACAGGGGAAAAAAGGAAAGTCGCGTCATTGCATCACTTTTGCTGAATGTCAAGGACCAGAAACAAATCTTTTTTGCCTCAGTGTACCTTTTTCAAAATAAAAGATGCACCGTTTTGTTTTGTTGGTGAAGAGTTTTTATCAGCTTCCACATTTTCGTACTGATTTGGATAGTTACAGGTCAACATACAGCTAAAATATAAATGTCAAATTTTAATTCAAGGCAAATTATAAACAGAATATTCATATTCTGTAAAACTAGGGATAATTAAGTTAGTACTTAAAAGCTATGCATTATTAATACCAATACCAGATACACATATAGACATACTCAAGAGACAACAAGTGCAAATTACGCTTTTATAGACAAAGTTTGACACAACCAGAGTGGTTGGTACTTTAATGACATGGTATCTGTTGCAAGTCATTTGTTTTTTTGTTTATTATAATGTGCCAAACATTGTTAGCGTATGACATTCTTACATTCTTTGGAAACGAAATTCATGTCCGAAGTTCTTGGCAACGATAATGCGTAGAGCTCATATCATGAGATCGCTATAGTAGATAACAAAATCATTTTTTATATGTTTGCACAAAATCAAAGGGTAATAATGCACCTTCATAATTTTCACTTCATCAGCTTTTATGAAACCTGTAATGACACAATTGAATTACATACCTACAATGTTACATGAAGATTTCCTTGAAGATTGTTTGAAGTTGTCTTGGCAAGCATCAGCTGACTCGGAAGATGGAGTTCTAACTTGGCATTTTGATGCATTCAACGTAAAACTGAAAAAGTAGTATTATTCGCTACATTAGTACAGTTGATGTTATTTCTTCAACAACTGCAAAAATAAACCCTTTCTTGTTGAAATGAGTAAACTTGAGTAATTGAGTAAACTTTAGCAATTTATAGAAATTTATATGCTACCATTTCTGCAGTAGCCAAATCAATTAAGACGGATCGATTACAGGCTTTCTCCTCTTGCAGGATTTCAAGTTTGTTTAATCAATATGTGCAACACATTCAGTATCTTATTTGGTTAGAGAAAGCAGAATGTGTCATGATGATCATAATTCTCTTCTGCATTTTGATCAGCTACATTTATGGATAATATTTCGTTTCTTACTTGATAGTATATAGGGCTCAGCCCTTGGTGTCCTGGCAGGGGTTAAAATTAGAAATATTATTCGTAATGATTCATGACTAGTAATAGCAAGGGATAAAATAGAATAAATTGTTACTTACCATATACGTTTGTACAATAACTTACCCTCTGATGAAAACAGTTCACGTACACGATGTCAGACCCTGCAGGTATAGATTTTCTGTAATGTGTAAAAGTGTTGGAACAAATTTGCAATTTTTACCATAATAACTACCTATTGTGTTGAACAAGGAACGTTATCATTTCAATAGTATGTGCACTGCTCAACTTCCACTTGCGAGCTGAGAACCAGCGTTCCGTCTAAAAACTGGCAAATTCTTGCATTTAGTTATTTAGACAGAGGGCGCTTTTCTAAAATAAATCCCAGCATTCTCTGCGTATGTCCTCGTTCGTGCACGACAGTTTTATCTCTTTTTCTATTGTTTTAGGCTTTATAGAAACGATTTTTTGTAACAGTAACAGGGATGATCATATTACTTAATGGCTAATAAAAGAGAGATATTTTATTAATGGCGTGTTATAAAATAATACAGTGCACGTTTCGTATTTTTTAGTTACGAGCACTCAAACAACAATGGCGGCACCAATGAATTGGCATAAGACCACTAATTAATTCCCCATAGGCCGCCACAGTAGCGTTGAGCTAAATTTTCGTATTTTAAAAAATGCAGCGGCACGAATCCTCTTGACAGGTGTTAGGTCAATGTCAGCTTGATTACTAATGAATTTTTCGTGTGGGAAATTCCACGAAATTTTGAGACAGCAATGTAAATAGCGCCTTCAGTAATATTTTGACAAAATTCAGGCTGATTGGTATGATTTCTATGGACCTAAGAACTCCCCATATTACAACAGAATGCTTCCGCCATTATTCACAACAGTCTGCATTTTGATTCATGCAGAAAAATATCTTTATAAAAATACTTCAAATTAAAGTCAAAACCAAGCAAACATCCATGCAGGTATCAAAACTTCAAGGTCTGCACTGTTTTTCATCCGAACTATCTTCGTGGGTAACAAACCCGGAAGTGAATTAATTCGGGTACACTTCCGGATACTCGCATAGTATATTATGAATCTGCTCATGTCTAGTCTGTAAGCTGCTGGCGCGACTACTATTTTAAAGACACAGCACTTTCAAAAACTCTAATGTGGACCAAAGCATTTGATGCGTGTTCACGGACAATACCTTTTCAAATATCCAAAAGGTACATCTAGTCTTGAGGGTAATAGAGTCACTTACTACGTCATCATAACTGCAAACAATAGAACTCGCACTCTACGACGCGCGCGTCAATTGTACGGGACAGTGCTCACTGTAAAAATTACACCGTTGTTTTAAATGGGAACCTATCTTCATACAACTTATTGTCAGAGCTTTTAGCACGAAAGCGGACGTTGTTAGTGATGATTGAATGATCATTATATTATCTTCGAGTTTTAAATGTTTGAATGTTAATATATTTACAAAGCATTTGAAAATCCCAACAAAATAATTTGAAAAGGACATATTTCTTTTCAAATTGTGATTTTCCCCATTTGGGGAGGGGATGATATTAAGCGATGTAGCATTGTAAATAGTCTGGTGACCCCATATTTTTATTTGATGCATATCATGTGCAATATCTGAACAACAACTTATGTGAAAATAAACAAAATTATTGGATATGAAGTCTAAATAATACTACAAAGCATGGATAAGGCGTAGTCATTAATTTTAAATTTGTAACAGCTTTTACTGTTGTTTTGGAAGGCCTGAGAACTGATAATTTAAATTCCTTGCACATTTGCAGCGGAAAAATAGCTAACACTTTCATTTATTGTTCAATGTGGTTCACTTGTAAACAAAACAAGTGGAGCATTTCAAAAAAGGAACTGAAAGTAAATATCGGGTTTGGCAACGCTTACGGTCGATTCGTGGGTGTATATCAAATTCTTCTAGCTGCCAAATTAATCTGGTGACATGTTGATTTTTTTTGTCGTAATCTCATTTTCACATAATAAGTCGTACTGTTAGAGAAAAATAACGAAAATTGCTGGTAAAACAAATGTGGCTCCATCACCCTTAAACTGCTTGTGGTTAAGCTTTCAGGGTAAGTATGATACACGTTCTCCAGCTCTAAACAAATGAGCATATCACTTGTACCGTCATAGAGAGCATATTGTTTTAATGAAAATGTTCACCTACACTAGCGACATTATGATTGTTCAGTGCCTTCTCAAATCATTTATAGTCAACAATTGTACAAGTGAAGATTTCATAAGAAAATTATTCAATGTTACAAACTTCGATAGCCAAGTTTTCAAGAAAAATATACATTATACAGTTGAAGAAATCTCTCACAATGAGAAGTAGCAATTACAATTTGTTACGGAAGATGTTTATAAATACCCTACACTAAAAGTATAAGTCATGCGCTAACTGGGATTAAACGCTACAAATTATAGTAAATATTCAAGTGTATGCATGACGTAGCAGAGCTGACTGTACATAATTATATGAGGAGAAAATAAGATTTTTTGCATATTTGTAGCCATTCTCTGTCCAACAAAACAAGCTATATCTTTTTCGTTTTCTGGTCCCATTTTGAATTGTACACTAATGAAGTCTCCCTACTGAGTTCACATCACGTCGTCCATACGCTGTGGATCATATGACGTGTGTAATACCTTATTTTAAAAAGCCATAGGTCTGGTTGTGATAATACAAATTGGTCTTGGTGTATGACTGGGAAGAAAACAAAGGGGGACAACAATTATATATGTCATTAATTGTGCTTTATCTCGTGGTATATCCGTCCTAAGCGGGGAATATTGCTTTCATTTTATATCAACTCCATTTTTTTACTTTCGTAGACATTGATATCGATAAAATAGGACCTTATTCAAATTCTTCCAAAGGTTGTTTTGTTATAACGAAGGTAAAACGAAATGGCCCCAGAACAAGTATTTTAACTTTCAAGAGAAACATCCACACTCAAAATACGGTGACTTGTATAACAATTATCTTCATATCACAAGTCACACGAATTTTTGTATTTTGGAATGATATTGACCGACGTAACTTTCAAGAATACAACAGGCGCATACAGCTCAGAAAGTTAAATACATTAAAACCTTTAAATATGAATTCGATCTGAATAATGTGAATAAATTACAGCATGTGTAAACCCACGCGTGCTATAAAGCTGCGTTCTTGGTGCCGCCATATTTCAATATCGCGAGATTGATCGATAGTGTACAGAGTGTATTTTTCTCTAATTTGTGTTTATTATACTGCCATTCGCGGGACCACTTTAAATGTAACTGTGAAACAACGATGCAGCACTCTGATTATGAATATTTGAAATGTCTTCGATGCTCGATTCTGCAGGGGGTTGGTCTAAAAGCCAATTGCATGATGATGTTTTGAGGAGGTGCAACGTCATTGCTCAGGGTGGTGACACTTGAGATTCGGTTTGGTAACCCCTGGTTTTTATACAGGATACCAGATATTGAATGTCTTTGATCAGAGGTGAGTTTGTTTGCATATGATATAACACTGGCTTCGTTTTACGGGGCTGTGTAGTACACAAGGTGCCTTGTCTCAACTCCAGCAGAATCTAGCACAGTGCACGCAGTTGGCCTTATGCAATGATTAATATAGTTTGTCGATGAATTTGTCGGTTTTGAGATATCAGTCATCATAGCGCCAAACTTATTTTCTCCAAGGGGTGAATTACAGTACCACAATGTTTGTTCTTCACTTACGTGAGGCCTCTGAAAAAATGCATTTGCTCCCGTGTTTAACTTTGACAGATACTTTGCAAATCCCGCGAGGGAACAGTTTTTGCCGCCAGTGGCAAACATTTTTTCTTGAGGCTCGAAATCATCGTCTGGGTGATTTTCGGGTTTTTTGAGTACGTAAATTCTACATATTAAGTTCCACAGTAGCTCTCCCTAACGTTGTAACTAAATTTTGTTAGCTTCCTTAATCCATATGGGCCCCTGCGTCCAAAATGAAACGTCTAGTCGAACCTCACTTTCCGACTCGACAACAGCAAAGGGTGCACAAAAATAGAACACAATTTGTAAGTCATGCAGAATTATATAATTAATTAATGCAATAATGAAATAATGTGCATATATTGCTCTATTTATTATATTTTAACCCAAAATTTCTCTGGTATCTAAATCCTGCCACCTCCTTTTTTTGCTTACACTTTAAATTTATACGAGGGTTGGATGAACAGTTTTAATACTAACTATGAAGGAGCGATGCCAGATCAGTAAAACTTGGGTTATAAACTCTTCCGATCACTGATTGGTTTATTTTCAGTTCGCTGCGTATTGACTGCTGATACAAGACTTATGGGAGGCTATGAAAAAACGAGGAAAGTTGAGAAAAAAGATGTCTTGTTCCATCAGGACAATGCTCCATCCCACAAGTCAGTCATTGCCAAGGCAACAGTGCGTGACTGGGGTTTCCAATACGTTCCACACCCACCATACTCTCCTGACCTGGCACCCTCAGACTTTCATCTCTTCTCCAAGATGCAGAACCAGTTAGCTGGAAAGCTTTTCGAAGATGATAACGACGTCATATCCACCGTTAAGGACTTTTTGACTACCAAAAATCTCCGATTGACACACTTTTATTAGACTCTTTTTGTAAGAGCAATAAAGTGTGTCGTTAGACCAATAAATTAGCTTCTAAATATTGTGTCCTGCATGAAGGTAGTGGTGTATCACTACACATGTGCAGGCACTGGTGGTGGCCATTGCCAAAATGCCCACTCTCATTCACTTTAATGGAATGTATGCAGTAATAACAGAACGCCACGACCTCAGTACGTGATCTGCAGCGGGGTGCAGAAGTCATATTCACCTGCTCGTGAAAGCCAACTACAGGATATCACAGCATCACTCATGAAAATAATTTCTGTACCCTACGGATAATGCGAAGAAGTAGTGGGTGGCGTTCTGTCAAGGTCACGTAGCTTATTGGTTCTCATACATTTATTATTGAAACTTCAGATAATATATTTTGTAAACGTCAAGCATGGAAAAATTTCAAGGCGCGTACTATCTTGACATGCAAGTGAGAAAAACATATCATATCATGGTTGGTTGATATTTATAGTCAGTGGCAAGTCCATTTAAGTTTTATCAAGGAAGGAGCTTCGGCACGAGATGCTATGTGACATCTCATTCTACTGAAAGTTTCCCATGTTGTTTATAACCAAAAGATTATAGTACATCTTTGTTAAAATACGAGACGTTCATTTTCGTTGTTGAACAGCTAATATTCGTCCATTCTCGCACTGATTGCGATAGTTAAAAGTCAATATCACGCTATAAAAATGTTACATTTTCATTTAATAATGAGGACGTTCACGTTATTTAAAACTAAGGATGATTAAGGTGATACCGAAGGATTCCAATTGCTAAGCAACGATTACAATGGTTATTGAACCTGAGGCGAAATTCTGTTTTAGTTTCTCCAACATACTGTTTATTGCATCACATGCATTGAAAATGACAGAAATCAATTTGCACCATACTTTCTTTTAAAGCAAAGCCAGTACTAAGCGATTCATTATCGCGATTCATTATCTAATCACATGCAACAGATGCAATAAACAGTATGTTGGAGAAACTAAAACAGAATTTCGCCTCAGGTTCAATAACCATCCATCAACCATAAGACTCAAAACTAACACTCCAATCGCGATTTATTTCAACGAAAATCAACACACCATTCACAACGTTTCAATAATAGGGATTATCAAAATAAATAAACTAGATGTCAAGCTACGCAAGAAAATAGAATCCATCTGGATTTCAAAACTTCGTACATTGTCACCAAACGGCCCCAACATTCTTAACTAAAAGTAATTTAAATAACAATTGCTCAAAGCGCCCTCGGACAGGCACTATAAATAACCATTACCGCCAATTTTGAATTGCCACTTTCCATCTGCGCCACACATAAACGGTAAGAATTGTCATACCCTATATCTTTTGTAACTTTCTAATTTACTCAGCCTATAAAGTCCGTTTAGCATTTGATGAAGATCAACACTAGCCTTACATTGTTCTGTGTTTGTCTGTATTCTCCTTTTGTAGACATCTTAAACCTGATGAGGTCCTACTTTTAGGACGAAACGTTGTATCAAAATTACAAACAGGATAAACAGAAAATATACAAGCAGATCAGTAGACGTGTGCAAATTTATTCATCTGATATGGCTATTTTGAAATATGTTGTAATTGGCTTAACGTTTCTCACTGGCTTATGTCGACTTTTCCGATTGGCTGATGTACTTATATTCTGATGAGATTCAAGCTTTGTTTTGAGTTGTACCATTTTGTTGAAGGTATATCAGTAAAGGAAAGTTGTATTTAATCAGTAGGAAGATGCTTAATTTTGTTAGTGATAAACATTATATTGTTGGGGGAGATAGAGGCACGTACAAATACTGTAAGCTTTGATAATCTAGGGTTGAATTTAAAATGTCATTTAAAAAAGGCCTAACACAGTGAGGACTTTGACACCTATACCAGAATTTGGAATGTGCCAGAGCAAATATGGCGTCCAGTGATTTCACTAGAGCAGCGATACTAACTAATTATTCTTACTGCCTCATGCAATTAATTTTCTAAGTATCTTTCTTCGTGATTCATATTTGAAAGACATTCTGTGTGTGTGTCTCTAGATTAGTTGAGCAAATATTAATGTGATTGAGGGTGGGAGAAAGTTTTACTGGCAAGATCGATTGCTACGGCCATGGAAGTATTATACTTCCATGCTACAGATGCATATAGCTGTACTGCGTGAGGGGCGCCCTCGAGGAGTCCATCAAATTTTGTAATGGAAGGTTTTACTCGTTGGTGTGCAAGTTTAACTAGTACGCATAACACCAACATAAAAATATCAAAAACTACAGAAGCTGATAAAAAGGATCTTCAGGCTGATTAAATAACGGTAGTCAGAAGGTTTGACAAACTTTACAAATATAAATAAGAGAGCCTTCAGTAATTACAGGGGGGTGGGCCGGGGGAATTGGGGAGGGTCACTTTTTAGAAAACAATTCAAAGGGGAGGGTCACTTTTTATGAACCTATCTTGGAGGAGGGTCACTTTTGACAGAACCTGATTTGATGGTCAAAACTTTGATTGTCCATGTGATGTTTCCTGAATAGCAAATCACCAATACAATACATGCAGATTATAGACCGCTGAAAAAAATCATTCATAGTTCCATCATAGACCACAATGCATAGTGAATCGACATTTCAGTTAATTCCAAAATCAAATTTCTTACACAACCATAGACTTGTAACCACCCTAGTCTAATCAAGAACAATAATCTTAATAATCAAGCATACATATATCCACAGATTAATCTAATTTTGTACTAAAAAATCATTCATAGTTTCATCATAGACTGCAATGCATAGTGAATCGACATTTCAGTGAAATTCGAAAATCAAATTTCTTGCACAACCACTGACGTGTAACCACTCTAGTCTAATCAAGAACAATAATCTTAATAATCAAGCATACATATATGCACAGATTAATCTAATTTTGTACTAAAAAATCATTCATAGTTTCATCATAGACTGCAATGCATAGTGAATCGACATTTCAGGGAAATTCCAAAATCAAATTTCTTGCACAACCATTGACGTGCAACCACTCTAGTCTAATCAAGAAAATTAATATCAATAATCAAGCATACATACATGCACAGATTTACCTAATTTTGTACTAAAAAATCATTCATAGTTTCATCATAGACCGCAATGCATAGTGAATCGACATTTCAGTGAAATTCCAAAATCAAATTTCTTGCACAACCATTGACGTGTAACCACTTATTCTAATCAAGAAAATTAATATCAATAATCAAGAGTACACAAATGCAAAGATTTACCTATTTTTGTATTGGAAAAAACTATTCATAATTTCATCATAGACACCATGGATAGTGGTGTGCGCGAAATTTCCCCGACCCAACCCCCCTGTAATTACTGACAGCTCCCTAAGTTATTAAAGTTAAGTTACTTTTTTCAATATAACAACAGATATATATATATATATATATATATATATATATATATATA
>LD352801.1:102253-119823 GCA_001465055.1 Ptychodera flava | reverse complement strand
TCTCGCCCTTGCCCATAAATAAACGTTAATGGTCAGCGCGTCGCCCGTTATTTCTATAATATACACCATTTTGAAAGCATGTAGTGTCATCACAGGAAGGCTGTATGACATTATTGACAGTATTACAGTTAGAAGATGGGTGTCGACGCTAGTAATATGTCAATATGATCATATTTTAAGTCCCTTAATCTATATCCAAAGAGCTATACCACAACCAATAAATTATGTGATATGTACACGATACTGACGGAGCTATTTTGTGTAGGAGAAGAGCCTAGAATTATAAATAGGCCCCAAGGAAATAATTCACCTGTTGTAAAGAAGAACTTATGCTGAATAGAAATTAGTCTGTTTTACATGCAACAATATGTCCAGGGAAGTTATCATATGCGGAGGAGATTATATGTTGTTCATGCAGAGAAGCTAAGATGTCATATTAGTTGTGTTTCGTTGAATCTCAACAATTCACCAGTGTATTACAAATGTATGTAATGTACTTGTAAATATTTTTGATGTAGCAAATGTAAATATCCCAAGGTATGAAGCCGCAAAGTATTGCTTTTTTTTTGGGGGGGGGGCAATAGCATACAGAGCAGCGTAATCAATTTTATGACATTAGTTAGAGTACTGTAGCCAGTCTCCATGTGAGAGCATGAAAACATACATTAAACTGATGTCCGTATAAAGTAATGCATAACTGTGCATTACATGTATGCACTATGTGTACATCTGTATTTTTCATAAAAAAACGAGAGACCACAACATTGTGAACAATGTTGTGACTGTTATTTATATTAAGTACAAATAATGTAAATCTTTGTAAGCGCATACATAAAATTTATAAGTCCCTTCATTTAGGTCACTTTACACGATCCTATGCACGAACACATAGAGAAGGTGAACATATATCCCAGAATCGTAAAAACCATACTTCGGCATTCCTTAAATTTCACATATTGATCTCTAATACCACTGTTTATACCATATTATCCGTCAGATTATAACTGCAAGTCATTTGCCACGTACAGTCTTGCTTGTATATGGTGCATTGTGCACATAGAGCACAATATTTCATTCCTGCCTATTGTTATCAACGCGATCTCTAACATAACTTTGAATATCATTTTCTTCAGGGCATTGATAGAAAGTAATTGCTCTCTTTAGTCTGGCGATAGTATATCGTGCATTGTCCCTCACATCAGAGGACAATATTTCGTTTTCGAATCTTGTTATTAAAGTGTTCTCTACTTAAACATTAAAGATCATTTCCCCTTCATCGCATAAATGATTGATATAGGCCCCATGATCTGTATGGTGCTAGAACTTTTACATATTGCATTGTATGTAGCCCCACCTCTTTCCTCCTACACCATAAGTCCATTAAGCATGAGGACAAACTTTTTCTTTTGCAAGTTGGAATCAACCTTTTCTTTACTGACACTGTCAATATCATGTCCCACTTCGTGGCATAATTATAGTTTATGGGCCCCGCAATTAGCATGGTGGTGGTGCCGAAATATTAGACATTATACACGAAGACCACCCTCTTTGTCCCATAAGATAAGTCTCTTAAGCCTGATGACAATAATTAAGCTTTGCATATTTCTATCAAACAGTTCCCTATTGAAACTGTGAACATCAGGTCGCCCTTCGTCGCATAAATGAAAGTTATAGGGCCCATCCTTAGCATTGTGGTGGTGCCTGTATATTATACATTATGCACTAAGCCCTCCCCTTTCGCCTGACAACATAAGTGCATTAAGCCTGAGGACAGAAAATAACTTAACTTTGCATTTTTCTATCAAACAGTTCCCTACTGACACTGAGAATTCATGTCTCCCTTCGTGGTATAATTTAAGGTTATGGGTCCTGTCTTCAGCATTGCAGTGGAGCCAGTATATTACACATTATGCACTTAGCCCTTCCCCTTCGTCACATAAGATAAGTCCCTTAAGCGAGAGCACAATATTCCATTTTTGAAACTTTTTATCAATATATTCTGAGGACAAGATTTCTTTTTTGTATATTATTATCTAAGTATTCTCTACTGACACAAAGTATATCATGTCCCCCTTCATGGCATAAGTGAAAGTTATAGGTCCTGCCTTCAGTATGGATGTGCTGCCTCTATATTATATACACAAAGCCCTCCCCTTCTTCCTATAAGAGAAATCCCTTAAGCGTGAGCACAATATTTCACTTTTGAATCTTGTTATCAATATGTTCTCTTCTGACACTGAGAATATCATGTTCCCCTTCGTGGTCTAAATGAAAGTTATAGGTCCTGCTGTCAGTATGGATGTGCTGCCATATATTATACATTATACACAAAGCCCTCCCCCTTCGTCCTATAAGATAAGTCCCTTAAGCGTGAGCACAGTATTTCTGTATTGAATCTTGTTATCAAATTGTTCTCTTCTGACACTGAGAATATCATGTCCCACTCAATGTCATCAGTGAAAGTTATAGGCGCTGTCTTGAGCATTCTGGTGGTGCCTGTATATTGTACATTATACACAAAGCCCTCCCCCTTCGCCCTATAACATCAGTCCCTTAAGGCTGATTACAATATTTCTTTTTTGCATCTTTTTATCAAAGTTTCTCTACTGACACTGAGAATATCATGTCCCCTTCGTGGCATCAGTAAAAGTTATAAGCCATGTCTTTAGTATGGTGAAGGTGCGCATATATATTATACATTATACAGAGAGCTCCCTCTTTGTCTTATAACATCAGTCCCTTAAGCCTGAGGACAACATTTCTTTTTTGTATATTATTATCAAAGTATTCTCTACTGACACTTAGAATATCATGTCCCCTATACTGACACAAAGAATATCATGTCCCCCTTCGTGGCATAAGTGAAAGTTATAGGTCCTGCCTTCAGTATGGTTGTGCTGCCATATATTATACATTATACACAAAGCCCTCCCCCTTCGTCCTATAAGATAAGTCCCTTAAGCGTGAGCACAGTATTTCTGTATTGAATCTTTTTATCAAATTGTTCTCTTCTGACACTGAGAATATCATGTCCCACTTAATGTCATCAGTGAAAGTTATAGGTGCTGTCTTGAGCATTCTGGTGGTGCCTGTATATTGTACATTATACACCAAGCCCTCCCCCTTCGCCCTATAACATCAGTCCCTTAAGGCTGATTACAATATTTCTTTTTTGCATCTTTTTATCAAAGTGTTCTCTACTGACTCTGAGAATATCATGTCTCCTTCGTGGCATCAGTTAAAGTTATAAGCCATGTCTTCAGTATGGTGAAGGTGCGCGTATATATTATACATTATACATAGAGCTCCCTCTTTGTCTTATAACACCAGTCCCTTAAGCCTGAGGACAACATTCCTTTTTTGTATATTATTATCAAAGTATTCTCTACTGACACAAAGAATATCATGTCCCCCTTCGTGGCATAAGTGACAGTTATAGGTCCTGCCCTCAGTATGGATGTGCTGCCTCTATATCATACATTATACACAAAGCCCTCCCCCTTCGTCCTATAAGATAAATCCCTTAAGCGTGAGCACAATATTTCTTTTTTGAATCTTGTCATCAATATGTTCTCTTCTGAGACTGATAATATCATGTTCCCCTTCGTGGTCTAAGTGAAAGTTATAGGTCCTGCAGTCAGTATGGATATATTATACATTATACACAAAGCCCTCCCCCTTCGTCCTATAAGATAAGTCCCTTAAGCGTGAGCACAATATTTCACTTTTGAATCTTGTTATCAATATGTTTTCTTCTGACACTGAGAATATCATGTTCCCCATCGTGGCCTAAGTGAAAGTTATAGGTCCTGCCGTCAGTATGGATGTGCTGCCATATATTATACATTATACACAAAGCCCTCCCCCTTCGTCCTATAAGATAAGTCCCTTACGCATGAGCACAATATTTCACTTTTGAATCTTGTTATCAATATGTTCTCTTCTGACAATGAGAATATTATGTCCCCCTTCATGGCATAAGTGAAAGTTATAGGTCCTGCCTTTCGTATGGATGTGCTGCCTCTATATTATATACACAAAGCCCTCCCCCTTCTTCCTATAAGATAAGTCCCTTAAGCGTGAGCACAATATTTCACTTTTGAATCTTGTTATCAATATGTTCTCTTCTGACACTGAGAATATCATGTCCCCCTTCATGGCATAAGTGAAAGTTATAGGTCCCGTCTTCAGCATTGCGGTAGTGCCAGTATATTGCACATTATACACAACACCCTCCCCCTTCGTCCTATAAGATAAGTCCCATAAACGTGAGCACAATATTTCATTTTTTAATCTTGTTATCAATATGTTTTCTTCTGACACTGAGAATATCATGTCCCGTTCGTCGCATCGGTGAAACTTATAGGCCCTGTCTTCAGCATTGTGGTGGTGCCTCCATATTATACATTTTACACTAAGCCCTCCCCTTCTTCCTATAACATAAATCCCTTAAGCATGAGGGCAATAATTTAACTTTGCATGTTTCTATCAAACTGGTCTGTACTGACACTGTGAAAATCATGTCCCCCTTTTTTGCATCAGGGACTGTAATGGGCCAGATCAGTATGATGCTAGTGCTTGTGTATAGTGCACTATGCGCAAAGCCCTCCGTTTTCATCCAATAAGATAAGTACCTTAAACGTAAGGACAATTTTTCATTTTTGCATATTTTTATATGTGTTCCCTACTAACACAGTGCATATCATATCATAGCCCCTAAATGGTATCAGTGACAGTTATAGGTCCCCATCAGGTTCGTGCTAGTGCTGGTGTATATATTGCATTGTGCATAAAGCCCCAGCCCCCGTCCTTCTTCTTCTGACATAGGTCCCTTAAGCGTGAGGCTAATATTCCATTTTTGCGTATTTTTATCAAAATCAGGACAATATTTCATTTTTGCATAGTGTTATCAAAATTTTATCTACTTACAGAGAGAATATCGTAACCCTTCGTATTCCCCCTTCCCCCTTCCCCCTTCCCCCTTCGTTTTAGTTTTTCCCATTAATTGGCACCCGAGACTGGTGATAGTAATCTGTTTCCAGGCTTACATGCCCGTGTCGGGTTTTCTGCTGTTTATCCAGTACAAACGATCCAGTCATTAGGTTCCTTCCTGTTAATGATATTGTGACGTAGCCACTCGATAGTTAATATTATATGATATTTTATGACTTGAATTTAGTTTGTATGACTTACAATGAATAACCGACAGTGACCTATAGAAACCCCTCTGCACGTGGTGCATCGTGAGAACGATTCCCTTGTTTATTTTCGTGACCCTTGATGTAACCGTTCATCCGTCTTTCGTGAACGTATTGTTTTGACAACAGCTTAAGTCATTAACACCGACCGGACACTTAAGCCAGATCTCCTGCGTTATGTTGACAGATGTACTGATGGGAGCGACCTTCCTGTCCTTTTCACGTATGCCGACTGCCGTTAGTTAATTCTTTAGATAATGATAGACGCATACCAAAGTCATGACAAAGCCAGATATTCACCCAATATAAACTTTGCATTTTAGTGTGTTGGAGGAGAACCTGTTGCGACGCTCGAGACGACACTGACCGTGACTGATGCCTATTCTTAGACTAGTGTGAGACATAGAAGTTTTACCGTGTAACATATGTTACTCAGCTGAATAAAGTGCTACGACTTAGAATATATTCCTGTGTACCGTTGCCGTCTCTTATACGTCTACTGCCTGACGTCTCCCTGCCGCAGAGTGTACGTATCCAATTATAGCTACATCACAAGCACGCTACGTGACAATATGAAAACGTTTAGTGTGTGTAAAATACATGCATACCAGGCATCGAAGTGGCAAACCTTGCCTGTATCTTTTGTAATATATTGAAATCACTCATATGTTTTAAACGACTTTTATGCTTAATTTTGTAAAAGCAATATTTCCTATGTTAAACATATTTGATGTTTTTTTACTTTAAATTCTAAAGATCCCAAGTTGAAAATAGTTCCGGTTGTCTTGCAGTCATAGGATTACTATGTGGCTTGCGACGTCATCAAAAAGTTACTATTGAATCCTATGCGGAAAAAAACATTGAGGACGTAAATTAATATTGTTACCATCATTTGCCTATAATCCTTTCAGGAAGAAATATTCAGCTAAACTTTACTTCCTAAACCTACAGTATTATGAACAAAACGACTGCCCACGTCACGATTTCTGATTGGTTGATGAAATTGGACACTTTCGGGAATGGGCGATTAAATATTGATTAAACTGCCGAACGATATCAAAGAAACGATACATCGTCGTCTGCGAACGGACTTCCAGAACATCCGCGTTTCTGCCTAAAGTCGCAGTGTATGACTTTTAAGACGGGTTTTCAGATCATTGGAGACTTCACGTGTATTGTTATTTTCAAAACTATATATCTATCAATGCAAATAAAGTGACCGACATCATAGAATGCCTGAATTATGGATATAAGTGATGAAGGAAAAATGTTAAGCATAATGCATCGCTCATACATCCTAGAAATAAACTTTAACGAAGTATAGAGAAA
Organism: Ptychodera flava; assembly: GCA_001465055.1. Lineage (NCBI taxonomy): Eukaryota > Metazoa > Hemichordata > Enteropneusta > Ptychoderidae > Ptychodera > Ptychodera flava. The sequence goes on along the minus strand of LD352801.1, from coordinate 113,296 downwards.
AACAACATGACATAATACCGTATAATTCCCTTTATAACACAATATGTAATAAACATCGTTGCAATGCGGCGATCTAATTATTTTGTGGACACTACAAGAAATAATACCTAAGTTAGACCTATACATCGCTTGTTATAAATATTCTGAAAATGTGAGCGATGTTTCGCGACTAGAACTATAGTACAAGACCTTTATGTCACTTAGGGCTTGTGTTCTTTCTTGGAAAAATGCGTCAGATGTATAGGATTTATCATTGGCGTTTTAGGATCCTACGGTCAAGGAGAAGGCGGGACACAACAGGCAGTATGGCCATATTGGTTAGTGACCTTTTAGTCGATGACAGTGTGACCGTTGATACTCAGACCGTTTTAGAAGCTTTTATTTCAAGCATAAACCAATCAAGCGTCTTTAAATCATATGGTATCTCATATGAACCCGGGACAGCCTCAGTAATTGAGCCGGTAAATATAAGCATAAGGATTGCATGCATGCGTTTTATCCACTTGATCTGATGTTCTAGCATTGTGGCGAATGAGAATGCAGGTTCTTTAATGAAAGTCACGTGTCTCAGACACCAGCAGCAGAAGTAAAGCATGTAAAGCACGTGAGGTTTTATTGCATACAAAACTTAGTAAAGATAGACAGAAAACCAGGACTTGGAACTCATTCTCCTTTAAAGCCTGGATTCAATTCTCTAGAACAGCTCCTGAGTCGTCAGGAGAATTATTCAAAAAAGAGACGATTTCCACACTGATTAGAGCTTTGCTCTGATAGGGCCGTAAGTAATTACGACCCACATCCTAATTGGTCCATTTTAACGCAAAGGTGTTTCGTCCTTCCAGTAAACGGGTTTCGCATCAAGCTCGACATCTCTTCTCGATTTACATGTTGTATGGATAATATATAGAGTCACTCAGTAACAAAAAGCATTTCAGTAATAGGGTGCGCTATATTTTCTCTGCCTATATATGTTGCGTTTCTCAATACACTGTTAAAAGAAACGGGGGCAAATTGTTGTACTCCGCATGTCCTTTTTTGTGTAATAACTTCTCAAGAAAAGGAACGAACGACCATATATTTATAGCTATCATGTGTTTTACAGTGCATCGGAAGAAAACTTTGAGATTATGTACAATAATTTGAGTATCAATTTCCTCCTTAGGTGGCGAACCAGAAACGTCGAAACAAGAAAAAGGTAATGTCCATTGTAAATTATACATGCAGATGGACCCTGATAGACCCTGACTTTAGATCCTCGGTTGAACAATACTCACTGATGTCGTACCACACTTATTCCGTCTATGACTAACATTGGATCTTTTTTGAACCTAAGCTATATACCATGACTGGAGACCGAACAGCACAACCAACAACAATATTATAATCGTCGTTGTCGTCGCAATCGTCGAAGAAGAAGGTGATGATGATGATGATGATGATGATGATGATGACGATGATTACTATCATTATTGTTAATTGTTTATGTATTTTTTGCAGATTATGTGAAAATTGTCATCGTTGTTTGCTCCACCGTCGCTGGTTTGATTGTAGTGATTGCCGTGGCGCTGTGTGCTTTGTGTACATCATCCAAGGCTTCGGTAGGAGGGGGAAAAGGAAACGGGATCCCGTAATTTACAGGAACTAAATGACCGAAACGCCTGGGAGCAATTCCGATGATTGAGTAGCATTTTGGTAAAAAGACGCTCAATTCGGCGGGCAACCGCAGGTTGGGTGATAGATTCCTACAACTGGTTAAACAGACTAAATATACTAATTGCAAGGAATCAAAATGTCTTGCACAACATGGCATTGTGCAACTTTCACTTATCCTCTATGAAGCACCATAAATTGTTATTTTGAAAACGTGTTCATGGATTTAAGTCAACACTTGAGCCATATGGCTATTGCCTCTACGATCAGTTAACAGCATTCCGCATTGAAGCGGTAATGTTATTGATCACCAGATTGTCGTTCTTTTGTTTATAATATCTCTATAATATTATATTCTGTTATCAAAAAATGCAATATCAATCGAACACATTCTGAGCTTTAATAAATTCGTAGCAGTGAACTCTATTCGTCTTTTATATAAACACAAACACAAAATTTAGTATGTGATTTCCCATCATAGTTCAGTACTATTTCAACTCTTAAATACAGTCTTTGAGACTGAAAGACGATGACCCGACCCAATTCTCACCTTTTAGATTTTTAGATTTGAAGAGTATAAGTGTTTAACAATTATGGCTCTTTTATATGATTTTCATAACAATAGTTAATATTTTGTGAAACAAAACGTATTCAAGATGGGTTTATGAGGCACGCTTATGAAAAGTAAAACAGCTACATATTTGTTATGGCAAAGTACATGACCTACTTTCAAATGTAGCTTCAGAAATAGATTGTATCTCTAAATTGAAAAGTATATTTATCGACTTTATGTTACCTATATTACGCGAGTTTAAAAGGCAAATTTGCTTCGTCAGAAAATGTATGATTTTTCTGATGTTCATGTGTAGTTTTTGGCATGTTGTATAGTTTAGCAAAGAAAAACAATACTGTCTTACTTCGTGAACTTGGCCTAATAAGAAAAACACGAGGCCTGACTGTAGAATGTTCGGCCCATGCTGACCTGCAGAACAATCAACATTTTCTTAGGGAGTATGTCAGTATATACAGAGAAAAGCCGTAAGCGTCCAGGTATTCACGGTCAAAATCGGAAAATCAGAAGATAATTGATTGGAAACATTAGAACGGGAACAAAGAAAACCAAGCCGCCTCAGGTGCGACCCTTCGTCGATGGATATTGGAAAATGGAAGTAAAGATACGAATTCAGAAGAGGGACTAAATACGTTAGAACAATTTACATGAAAATCAATCAGGGGCAATTCAATGAGGGGCAAACGGACGGAAAGGCGGTAAACTGAATATTGATAAGAGATATGTAATCGTAGTTTTGTGAAAAGACCTGTTTATTCTTGTATCACAGTAGTCTCATAGGTCCTTCAAAGGACTTTCTTGAGTTTGAGTCCACATGGAGGAAAACAATGTACTAAACTAATGTTAGCAGTTTCGTCAACAACAGCCTTCCTGACAATCTCAAATCACTTGTGATCACCATTCACCACACATCATATTTTCATCTGTTTTCTGTCTGTCTCCTTATTGTTATTTATATCATTTGCTTCCATTTTATCAGTCTTCTTCCTTCGTTTCCTGTCCCTTTTCATTGCAAACTTGTAATCGATGTATTCGATTACAAGTTTGCAACGAAATGAATTGTAATCGATGGTAGTACCCGAAACCTGTTCTTATATCTCCCATTCTATTGTAAGTTTTAATTCTGTTGTTATCCCGATTTTCCGATATCAATCGTGAAAATCGGGTAAGGTTTCTCTTATATTCGCACTGATGCAGTATTTTAACAGTAAGACTTAAATGTGAGGATGAGATTACAACAAAAAATCAATATGTAACCAGATTAATTTGGCAGCTAGAAGGATTTGAAATAAACCCACTTTATCCTTTTCGAATGCCAGAAATTATGAATCTTCCGTAAGCGTTGCCCGACTCGATATATTTACTTTCAGTTCCTTTCTTGAAATGCTGCATTTGTTTTATTTACATTTGAACCACACTGAATAATAAATGAAAGTTTTAGCGATTTAAACAATTAAAGCTGTTGCAAACTTAAAAGTAATTACCGCGCTTTATCCATACATTGTAGAATAATTTAGATTTCCAATCCAACAGTTTTGTTTATTTTCGCATAAATTGCTGTTCAGATATTTCACATTATATGCATCAACTAAAAATATTGGGTCACCAGCCTATTTACATTTACATTCATAGTCAGTCCGTGTCTGTTCCTATTATATCTCAGGAATATTACAGAGTCAATGATTATGTACAATGTTGCAGTCCGGGAAGGTTCACATAGTCGATCATGGCGAACACATATTTAAGCTTGACAAATTCAATGGTAGGTTTAGTAAAATGAGACCTTTGATAAGGCTGGATTTGAAATATCAATATGTGCGAACACATATTTAAGCTTGACAAATTCAATGGTAGGTTTAGTAAAATGAGACCTTTGATAAGGCTGGATTTGAAATATCAATATGTAATGCTACATTTTTATAATTTTGGTATATGTCACAATAAACGACAAAACGATACGCATTATATGAACATTTGCTGTTTGTGTTATCTTGTTTGCCTGCGTTTATATATCTTCACGCTTGCTGCTTTAATTTCCCTGCCTGATGACTATTCTCTGACTAAAATTCAATAATGCACGTCTCGCAATATCTCGTAGTGATCGGCAATGATTTGATCCAATCTAAGCTGCAGTTAAAAAGCACAGATGGTGGGATGAATCGTATGGTTTAAAGTAATTCACTTCCATCGACTGCTGAATGAGAAGATAAGCAATGCAGCCATTATTCTATGGACTTCCTCGGAAAAGTGCTCCGTACCTTCGTTTTCCGGTTGCATATTTTGACAACTCTTGACAAATTTCAGCAATAGGAGATGTAACTGTCCTATAGACGCGCCGAGTGTCACCTTTTTATTCCCATCCCCATTCTTGGTGTCTGTCTATTTCGCAAATTAAATATTTCCTGTCTCTGTCTCCAAATATGACCTTCCTGGTGCATATGCATCGTGTTTGATAAGTTTTATAATTGTCGACTTACTTGAAGGAATTTAATTGTATAATCGTTGCTTCTTGAAAAACAGGTCCCCTCGTGCATCATTAATATGTAAGACTGTGCTCGATCTATTTTAAATATATTCAACAAAGCTTTTCTAGAACTAGTACTGCAAGATCCTTATCAATGACTGACGCCGTTTGTTGAGTGCGTGTTCTGAAGATGGCAGAGATATTCTCATAGACATTTCATGTGCACAATGCAGATTTCTTTCGCTTCCCTTTGAAAGTATATACAGTATGGAAACAGGAAATGAAGGCAACTTCACTCATAGTTTCTACCTTTTTAGTGATGATGATTAGATCAATGAGGTTTCATGACAAAGGGAAACATGGTAAGGCACTGGTGAATCGATAGTGGTTTGACCCTCGTCATGTGATCTTGGTCCCCGGGAAAATAGTGTGTTTGTATGATTTTTCCTAACGGTGTTTCAGGACCAAAGTGGTGTACCTTCATCAGTCACCTTGTTATTCCCATCTCCAGTCTCTTGGTGTCGGTCTCTTGGGCATATTAAACATCAAATGGTAAAATGGTTTTGTATTCCCGCATGTCTAGTTTAACGTTAGCCATTCTACAATCCTTATGTTTTGGTCTGACTGTTGCGAGGTTTTTTGCTCAGACCATTCGTTTAAACTGCTCTCGTGTTTTTACGGTTGTTGCGTCGATTAGTCTAATAGTTACCTCATTACTCTTATCTTAAGTTTGTCAATGGGGTATAGTCACAGGGGGTTGTCTACATGTCCGTCCCCAGGGGTGGGTAAGTGTTTCGTTGTATCGCTAATAAAGATATATTCTACCAACCTTTGATGTTTCGGTCTTAATTTAGCACTGCCCTCGACAATCTTGCGTACACGTTTTATCAACATGCTGCGTCTATTATCTGATGAATTTGAGTGCCTAATCAGCCAAAGTAATCAAGGGTAAATTACTAATCTGTGGACGCTCTCACCGGATTATCACCGGATTAAATTTGACAAAGTCAACAACGGACGCACCAGCAAGGTATATCTTCAGTTGCTGGTGCGTACGTTGTTGACTCTGTCAAAGTTAATCCGGTGATAATCTGGTGACTGCGTCCACAGATTAGTAATTTACTTCGTTTACTTTGGCAAATTAGGCACTCAAACTCATCAGATAATAGACTAAATTACTACCCTTGCTTGCCTTGGCGAATTACACAATCAAACTGGTACGATAATAGACGCAACACAGGTACGAAACTTCGCTAAAGATTACTGTCAAAGGACAAATACGAAAAAAGAAATCGCTACAAAAGCAGCGCTAACATAAGGCAAAGACACCAAAGCTGCAAAGAAAGGTTGGTAATAAAACTCTTTATTGGCAATATATATCATAGTCAAACATATTAAAATAAAATAAACCATAGCAAGAAGAACCCTGTCCTTAGACAAGACACCCCTACCCCTAGGGACTGACTTTGTTGCAATTCCCTATGGTATAGTGAAAGTATTGACCAAACAGCAAAACAAGGCGAATAAAGAACGGAAAGGAACTTTTTAACAAATTCCATGGAATCTACAAAAAGCAAGGTAGGCTAGCTTCCATAGGCGAGAAAAATATAATCTTGTCTTCTCTGAAAAAAATAACAAAACATTGTCCAGAAGTACAGCTACCGTTGCACAATATCATGTGTCCAGCACCGCTCACACCGAGACATAAAAACAAACAGATAATTCAACAAACGAAAATTGGGTTCTCAAACCATAGACAGTAGAGAAACGCAGTTTATCTATTGCCTATGCTCAAACAAAGAAAGCAAAAAATGTTTAAAAACACAATACTAAGCCCTAAAAACCAATGGCAGGTTCAAAAAAAATCAAGCATTGCAATATTCCAAAACACTTCAAGATAGTTTTGCCTCATGCTATGGCCAGTCTATTGTACATGTAGCGATATGCCATAGCCTATGCATTGTAAAACCAGTTATCAGTATATGTGGGTCACAGTAAACTGCAGCAGTTTAATATAAACTGTCCGACAGTGTTCATACTTCGCTACGATATGCTCAAATAAATTACCTTCACAGATAAGATCGACTTCTCTTGCTACCGTCGGTACTTCGTGACAAAAAAAAACGTCACTAATCTTGAAAATCGCGATCGTCCTCCGTTGTTCCTCGGCTGAAGCTAGCAGACAAGACCCAGCAGACAATACTTTGGCTTGGAAGCCAGCAGGAAAAACAAGTAACGCGTTAACACCTCCACCTGATGGTTGTCCTGATGGTTGTCCTAATTGAGTGTGCATCCATCTCACATAGCAGGTATTATACACACATATCCACTCTATAAGACTATACATACCACTCAGCATAAATAGTTTCTCTGCATAAATTATCTAAATTTTAATTAATATCTCTAAGCAAATACATTGATTAAGTACATAATATAGAGCTGTCTGCTGGAAGTTTTATTTGAGTGTGCATCCATCTCACATAGCAGGTACAATACACACATATCCACTCTATAAGACTATACATACCACTTGGCATGATTAGTTTCTTTGCATAAATCATCTCAATTTTAATTAATGCATGTCTCTACATATACTGATTTATCACATAACACTGTCTGCTTGTAGTTCTAATTGAGTGTACATCCATCTCACATAGCAGGTATAACACACACATATCCGCTATAGAAGAATATACATACCAATTAGCATAATTAGTTTCTTTGCATAAATAATCTCAATTTTAATTAATGTATGTCTCAACATATACTGATTTAACATATAAAATAAGACAGTCTGCTGATAATTTATTCAAAGAAACTGATTAGACAATGAAATATGCAATTTATGATAGTGTGGATTAAGATCTGGTAGGTGAGATTGATGCACACTCAAATTGAAATGCAAACAGACAGTGTTATATTAGAGGCAAAAGTAAAAATTTAGGTTTCAGGTGCTAATTGGACTGAAGATAATTTATGCAAAGAAACTAATTAGACAATGACATGTATATTTTGTGCTAGTATGGGTATGTGTAAATTAGACCTGGTAGGTGAGATGGATGCACACTCAATTTGAAACGGTTGACGTCAATTCTGTTCTTTGATTATGCAGTGCAATACGAAAATTAAATGGGATTATTTGATGTTTTGATATAAATAGGGTTAGTTTATGCAGAAATAAAATTTATCTCAGACGACATATGCACTTTAAAGTGAAGATATACAAGTTTTTCATACGTTATTTATCGAATTTTTGCCCAATAGTATATATGTATTATTTGTAAAAAAAATGCATGTTTAAAAAAGTCTGCCCACCGATGAATCAAAGCGCCCTCACACAGTCAGTGTAACCGACCGGAAGTGCAACGGTACTATCTTCGTGCTGTTTTCCCGCCTGTGATTTCAAGCTGTCGACATTATTTTTTCCGAAAAAAATATAGGATATTTTAACTCACCGCAGTATAAACGAGGTAATATTTAATAAGTCTTTAGTCAAAAATTGAGGTCGTAGAGAAGAGTACTGGTTTTTTTGCTAGCGGAAGTTCCGCGCCAACGCATTGTCTGCTCGGTTTTGTCTGCCAGCTTCAGCTGAGTTTCGTTGTTTATGCAAAGGTCGATGCGGGGGAAAATGTCTACAATGAAATCTGATCCAACAACTGGCATTCCATTCCACTGAGATGGCGGGTAGGGCATATCCCTGTCAACACCAGCGATGTTTAAACATAAATGTCAAGGAAAACTGATGCATTTTCGATCAGACTCGGCAGCCTTTGCAATAGCGTTGATCGCGATTTCAGGTTTGTTACTAAATATAACTGCACGCGCCTGACTTTCGGACAAATAAGCTTATGCCTGAAATTCGACAAATTTTGTCGTTGTATGCGCGGCTGTTGTTACAGCTTGTAGTCTGAGTCATCAATTCACACGAATAACTGTGACGCTAAATAGCCATTGTAACATTAGCAGGTTTTATTTTCGTCATTTATGCGGAAAATGCGGACAAATATTTATCTATGCACATTAATGAGAGAGAACAGTGACGTGATTTGCGATCAGCTCTATTCAGCAGCAATTTTAAAAATAGTGACGTCACGTCTCTCTGATCGACGCCCTCAACGACACCACTTGCGTTCCGACAGTTTGGCAAATTAATGGATCTACATTGCAATGAACATAATCTGACCCAACCCTAAATGCATACTGCGACGAGGGCAAGCATGCAACTCAGATTTACAATAATAGTCTTTCGGGTTAAAGTTCAAGGATTCCCTGTTTATTCATATCGAAAAGAATACCTTCCTTCACTTGGTCGCGTATAAAAGTCATTTGTATGCAGTGCATACAGTAAATCTGATCAGTGTGGGCACAGCCGGCCTCGTTGAAAAACAAATCAACCAACGCCTTAATCTGAACATCCGACTTGACATCAGTTGTCTGTACAAGTAAGTAACGTCGTACACTTCGAGTGGTTTAGCTAGATCTCAGACTAGGTAAAGCCGTACGCTGCTAGCGGCGAGCGTCGCCAACATTTAATGAGTTGCAAAACGATTGCGCCAATTGGATTTATACATATCCAACTGAATGCACTTCTCAGTTTGTGCAGTTATCTACGATTTTCAAATGTCAGGTCGCTATAACGTCTGTCATGTTTGTGGACAACCGTGGGACAGTGGTTAGGGTACCGGACTCACTATCGGAGGATGGTGAGTTCGAGACCCGGAATGTCCAGAGTAAGGGGCTTACTGTCAGAGGAGTTCGAGTCACTGTGAACTTTTCACCTCCATTTACAAATGAGAGGTTTCTTGGTTTGTAGCACTTTTCATTCAGACAAGCACTGGCGCAAGGACACACACTCTTGAACTCAAATACGCTGAGTCACACTGTATTGCAACGCCGTATTGGCAGCTAAAGCGTGTGCAGAAACAGCTCTCTAGTGTGTATATCCATCTGTGCATTTATCTATATTCGTTACACAGACATTTGTCATATGATATACATACTCGATGCAAAGAGGCCTCGTGGTGTGTAGACCTATTGTTAGCCGTGATTCTGGTCTTATCCAACCAGCTCTCTTGTCTACTTAGGTAACCTCTGACACAACGAATACCTGGCATTTTGACGTTAATTTCTTCAAACATAAACAGATCAATTCTACTGAAAGTGTCCATCGTTCGATGACCTGTAAATAATCCTTGTTCATACTTTTTAAACTCTTCATTAACATTTCTAGTTTCAGTTCAAACATGGGTGGCATACAAGTTGACAAGTCCTTGAAGAATTTTATTGTAATTATCACGGCTCTGTTTTCTACAATGCTGCTACGAGTAAGTTGGTTTATGTCTAATTTAAAAACCGTTTTTGTATTGTAATGCCAGATACAAAAGTAACCCTTATTGTACAATTGTAATGCCAGGCATGATACGAGTGTGTGGAAGAGTGTGTTTATATTTCGATACGACTAGTTTTATTATCGTAATGTGTTTAAGTTGAAATGAACATAACCTTATCACTGTATCAATAACAAACGTGATTTAAGACAGGGAACTAACTTGCCAGATTTTGGCTGAATGTCCTCAAAATTATCCGAACATTGTTAAGCTTACCATCATTCTAAGTCGATATTTACATCAGTTTATGGAGATTCTCTTTGTGTTTTATGAACTTTCATTAGCTGCGTTTGTCTCGGAAAGGCAATATGTAGAAGTCGTTGCACGTTTAATTCACAATTCATTCAGAATTCTTCATAACATTGTAGACAACAGCAGTAACGTAGTATGCGCCTCGAAAGTGAAAGATTAAATTTTTTGCTAAAACTTTCCTAATTAAGAAATATTTCAAACATTCTCTTCAAAATTTAATAACAAAAATTAGGGGTCACCAGGCAAATTTTGGTACTACAGAAACAAATAACCCAAGATTTACCGATATTTAAAATTCAAAATGTAAGCCATTCCTGTGTTAACTCTATGGAGGAAAATATGTTTTTCGTATTTCGAAAAACTGAGCCATTGAAAAGTTTTCTTAAACCAAGAGCTTTAAAATGAACCCCCTCAAGTGGTATATCAGAAAATAATTGAAAAAGTTTGAAAGTCCAAATATCTGTCCCCAAGGAGCATTCTACCATAGCATTCATTGAAATTAAAAGCCTCGCTGATAGAAATAACAATGATTCCGAACGTACAGTATAGCAATCAAGAAACAGTCATGATTGAACATTTGAATTGGCCTTAATTTCCCTAGACAGTAGCTTATGTCTTGAGGGAGAATGCTTTATTAATTTCGATCATATTTTATCTTGATACTTGAGTGCGATTCCTGGCGATTCACTCATGATCAGGAGCATATCTCGTCGAGTGCA
>LD352801.1:75608-101977 GCA_001465055.1 Ptychodera flava | reverse complement strand
TTAATAGCATGTCAGTCTTCGTATGTGTCAATGGCTGCATTTTATTCAAAACTATTGATTGAAATCAAAGTAGATCTGTATTTTCTTGAATTTACCGCATTTTTCTCGATATGATCCACGTGTAATATCCGTGGTTTCTTCTTTACTGTCGTGTTGATAAATATTCAGTATCAGACTGTGTACATAATGTTGTTGCTTTTTTGAAATTTTTATTCTGTTGAAATGAGTTTCTAAGTCGGTGTGTTCAACTTCTTTGAGTGATCATATTCTTTCTTATATTTGCAATCTTGCTCGTGTAGTTTTTGAGGGAAGAATGGCACTTTCTGCGAAATCCTAACTGTTGTTACATGTGCGAACCTATCTCTGAGTCAGGAGCTCGTCATTTAAATTTACTTTTGGGGCCCACGAGAATTGAACGTCTCATGTCATTAATTTATGTTTGTGATGAAAAGTGTAATTCGTTCTTCATTCCCGTGTAGGTCACGAACACATGCATGTGTATCGGGGGTGTTGACTCCACAAATGGGTTTTGAGTGTTCGTTTTGCGTCCATTGCTTTGTTTTATGTGTCTAGCAATATTTTGGGATAAACTATCCAGAGACACTCCTAAGACCTGTTGGGTAGGAATACATTTGTTAATGTTATTCATTTGACTAGCGTTTCAAGACTCTGAATGTTCTGTTCATCGGAAGCACAAATATGCTGTTAAGTATTCGCTCTATCTGACAGTACTTTCATCTCCAACATCACCAGGCACTGCTACGACACTATTGAGCTTCGCGTCTATGCAGCTTACATCAAGTTCTGCAACTAGTTCTGGCACCAATGCAGTCACTCAACCATTGACACATGTCGAGGAGTGTTCTGAGTGGACAGAATGGATGGATGATGAGGATGGCGGAACACTTGACCCCTCTTCCATCGGAGAGTTTGAAATCATCGATATTCTGAGAAATACCTATGTATTCTGTAACGAGACAATAGATATTGAATGTGCTTTGGCCGATGATACCGATACTCCGTACAACGAAACTGGACAAGTTAGTGTGACATGTGACTTGCAGCAAGGATTTATGTGTTTTCACAGCTAACAAAGTGGTGATTGTTCTAACTATGCAATCCGTGTACTGTGTCCGGCACCGTGCCCATCAACACAAGGCAACGCTGTGACAACAGTGAGCTCAACGCCAGTGCAACTTTCAGCTGAGTATTCTAGTAGCCCGGAAGTGACTATGATGCCAACAACTCAATCAACGGCATGCGCAGAAGACGAGAACACTGATTGCTCAGCCGAGACCTTCACCTGCCCAAGGGAATTTCGACTCGAATGCAACGTCACTATTAGTTCTGACACAGATTTGGGAATGTGCGTTCAACATAACATAACTAAAGCAAGTACCGAGGAGGTAAGTGTTGCTTTTAGAATTCTGTGGACATACAATTGTAATCGTATGAAAAATTATAATACGAGGTGGATACTGATAATGGTCTCTTTCTATTTATTATTTCGACAGCTGTGGACAACATTAAATAAGACGATACCCGTGTGCTGCTTCAGCGCTAATTTCACATGGTAAATATAAACATATGGTATAATTTTATCTCAACTTTTTATCACATAGTTTGCGAAGTATTATTTAGCTTGTTTTGTATGTATGTATGTATGTATGTATGTATGTATGTATGTATGTATGTATGTATGTATGTATGTATGTATGTATGTATTATAGCCCAATCAAGGGACTATTTGTCAAAGGGTAGTAGGACAAATGATCTTCTGCCTCGAGTATAAATAGCGTCTGGTTTTCATAACATGCCTCTCTTATTTAGTTTTCACTTCAGAATTTTAGGTTTATTTGCAAATGACAATTTTTTGCTTTATTTCCATGTAAAAGGAAAATTAAATCTGTCGAAAAAAACTTCGTCACTAACATATTTAAATAAATTTTGTGGTTTAACGATTTTATGCATATTTTTTTAAAAGCAGGGTTTCCCATGTAAAACATGTTTGATACTTTTTTAAATCGTGAAGCTCTCAAGTTGAAAATAGTTCCGGTTCTCCCTCAGTTATCTGATGACAATGCGCCGTCATCATAAAGTTACCATTAAATCTTATGCGGACAAAACGTTGCAAACGTAAAGTAATTTTGTTATCATCAATTTTTTTAGAATCCTTTGAAGAAGAAATATTCAGCTGAATATGCTTCATAAACCTACAGTATTATGAACAAAACAACAGCCACGTTACGAGTTCTGATTTGTTTATGAAATTGGACACTTTCGGGAATGTGCGATTAGACGTTGATTAAACTACACGGACGATATGAAAGAAACAATACATCATCGTCATCGAACAGAGCTTCAGAACATCCAAATTTCCTCCTAAAGTCGTATTGTATGACTTTTAAGACGACAGGTTTTCAGTCCACCGGGAGGCTTCACGTTCATTGTGACTTTCAAAAATGTGTATCTATCGAATGCAAATAAAGTGATCGACACCATTGAATGCCTGAATTATGGACATAAGTGATGGATGAAAAAAATATACAGCATTAAGAAAATGCATCGCTCTGACCAACTTGAAATAAACTTTAACGAAGGAGAGAGATCAAACAACATTACACAAAACTCTATCATTTCATTTGTTGCATAATTTACATTGTTGTAATCCTGTGATCTGATGATTTTGTGGACATTACAAGAAAAAGTACCTTAGTTTGACATATACATTGCTCGTGACATTTGTTCTGAAAATGAAAGCAGTGTTGCGCACGACTGAAACTATAAAACCATACCTTTGGATCACTTAGGATTCGTGTACTTTCATTGAAAAATGCGTCACGTATATGTTATTAATCATTGGCGTTTTAGGATCCTGCGGTCACGGAGAAGGCGGGACACAACAGGCAGTATGGCCATAATGGTTAGTGAGCTTTTAGTCGATGACAGTACGACTGTTGATGCTCAGACCGTTTTAGAAGTTTTTATTTCCAGTGTAAACCAATCAAACGTCTTCAAATCATATGGTATCTCATACGAACCCGGGACAGCCTCAGTGATTGAGCCAGGTAAATATAAGCATAAGGATTGCATGCATGCAATTTAGCAACTTAATCTTATGTTGTAGCATTGTGGCGAATGAGAATGTAGGTTCTTTAATGGCAGTCACGTGTCTCAGACACCAGCAACAGTAGTAATAGTAGTAAACAGAAAACTAGAACTGGAAACTCACTATCCCTTAACAACTTGATTCTCTTAACAAGCTCCTGACCCGTCAGGAGAATTATCCAAAAATACCTTGACAAACTTCTATACTGATTGTAGTTTTGCTGTGATAGGTCCGTTAGTAATTACTATCAGCAACCTGATTGGTACATTTTAACTCAATGGTGATAAGTCCTTCCAGGATACGGGTTTCGCATCAAGCTCGACATCTCTTTCCAATGTACATCATGTATGGAGAATATATAGAGTCACTTAGTAACGAAAAGCATTTCAGTGATAGGGCGCACTAAATTGTCCCTGCCTTTGTTGCATGCGTTTCATTGTACACACATCATTGTGTTTTTTGTGTAATTGGCTTTTCTGGGAAAGGAACGAACGACCGCATACTTATAGATATCATGTGTTTGACAGTGCAACGGAAGAAAACTTTGGGATTATGTACAATAATTTGTGTATTAACTTCCTCCTCAGGTCGCGAACCAGAAACGTCGAAACCAGAAAAAGGTAATGTCCATTGTAAATGATACATGTCGATATACCCTGATTGACCCTGATTTTAGATTTGTATCGAACCATACTCACTAATGTCGTACCACGTGCACGCTTATTCCGTCAATGAATAATATACATATACGATCTTTTTCGAACCTAAGCTATATACCATGAATGAACACCAAACGACACGACCATCAACAATATCATTATCATCGTTGTCGTCGTCTTCGAAAAAGAAGAAGGAGAAGATGATGATGATGATGATGATGATGATGATGATAATGGTGATGACGACGACGACGACGACGACGGCGACGATGATGATGATGATGATGATGATGATGGTGATGATGATGATGATGATGATGATGATTGCTATCATCATTACTTATCTGTATATGCATTTTTTGCAGATTCTGTGAAAATCGTCATTGTTGTTTGTTCCATCATCGCTGTCTTGATAGTAGTGACTGCCGTGGTGTTGTGCTTTGTGTGCATCTTCCGACGCTTTGGCAGGAAGGGGAAGTACAAACAGACTCCCGTCACTGACGACCAGACGACGGAAACGCCTGGCGGAGGAGCAATTCCGATGACGGAGTAGCATCTTGCTAACAAAACGCTCAATTTGGCAAGTAACAGCAGGTTGGGTGACAGATTCCTGCAGCTGGCTAAACAGACTAATCAGACTAATTGCAAGAAAGCGAAATGTTTTGCACAACATGGCATTGTGCACTTTTCTTTGTTTTCTCTATGAAGCACCATAAATTGTTTTGAAAACGTCTTCATGTATCAAAGTCAACACTGGAGCCATATGGCTATTGCTTCTGCTACGATAAATTAACATCAACATCCCGCGTTGAGGCGGTATTCATCCTGATCCCCAGATTGTCCTTCCTTTACTTATTACCTCTAGAATATTATTTTCTGATATCCAAAAAATGCGATATCAATCGAACATATTCGGAGCTTTCATTTGTACTTACTGACACGGAGGATGACAAAGATTGGATAAAATAGCAACTTTATAATATGATGTAATGACGCTTTTGGAGCATGCGCTTTGCAGGGCTTTAATGTATAGAACAGCAGACTACATGGATATACACTTTCTGGCATAACATTTCTATGAACCAAGAGCGCTTTTGAGAAGAGTCTTTCTCCTTGGTGTATAGTCACCAAAATAAATTTATTTTCGCTTAGGCTAGCAGGAAACTGCCTCGTGAATGTCGTGTTTTGTGTTGAACAACCTGTTTCTTGAACATCCCCACCAGGTGAATTTAATGGAACACGGCAACCTATGACCTGAAATGACCGTCATTATTATGCCATCAGAGTACCACGAGCGCGCGAAAAGTGTCACCGCTTCATTGCTTGTTTAGTTTTACTTAAAATCAGGTAGCAATAGGTTTCCAGTAAACCTGGAAATAAGGTTACAGAAATTCCCGAAGTGAAAGTAACCTTACGGTCATTTGGTTTACACAAGAGGCAACTACTGGCAACTTAAATAAAAGAGAACAGGACTTTACTTGCTCACCATCATTCCGTGGCTATTTTCGTGCATGTACTTTCAACATTCAGCGAGCCTTAAGTTATTTACATTGTTTGAGGTCAGCGATTGAAAATCATTCACATGGACAAAAACACAAAAGTTAGTATGTGATTCCCAGTCATAGCTCAATACTTTCAACTCGATCTTAAATTACAGTTTTCGAGACTGAAATAAGATGTCCCTACCTAGTTCTCAATATTTGGGCTTTTGCAATTTAAAGAATATAGGTGTTTAACAAGTTATTGCTCTTTTAAATGATATTCATAACAATTGTAGGCATTTTGGGAAATACAAACAACGTATTCAAGGTGGGCTTACGAGGAACTATTATGAAATGTAAAACGGCTACATATTTGATATGGCAATGTACATGACCTACTTTCAAATGTCATCTTCATAACAATTGTTCATAAAGTGTATCTATATGGAACAATATATTTAAAGACTTTATTCTACCCATTATACCTGAGTTTCAGTGTCAAAATTGCTTCTCGGAAAAGTAGAGATTTTCTGATTTTTATGTGTAATTTTTTGACATGTTATATTGGTTATCAAAGAAAAAAATAACGTCTTACTCCCTGAACTTGGCCTTATAACAAAGCATAAGGCCAGACTGTATAATGGTAGATCCATGCTGACCTGTTGAATAATTAAACATTATCTTAGGGAGTATGTTGGTATATATAGAGAAAAGCAGTAAGCCTCCTGGTATCCACGATCAAAATCGGTAAATCAGGAGAAAATTGATTAAAAACCCTAGAGCGGGAGCAAATAAAACACAGACGCCTCCGATGCGACCCTTCGTTGGCGAATATCGAAAATGGAAGTAAATTTATCAATTCAGAGGAGGGACTAAAATACATGAGAACAAATTACAATCAATCAGGGGCAAGCAGACGGAATGGTGGCACTGAAAAACTGAATGTCGATAAAAGATGCACAAGACCAGTTTATTGCTGCAGCAAAGCAGTCTAACAGGTCTTTCAATGAACGTCTTGAGTATGTACCTGTATCTGTGTAGTGTGGTGTGGTGATACAGTTCAAGATAAAAACTGTGACAGTTACGGTGCGGAAATGTGTTTTGATATTTTGGAATTTCCTATTTAAAAACAATCATTAACTTTGTCAAAATAAACGCCATAGAACAATCATACACACTAATAAATAAACTCTAGCACGTGCTCTTCAAGTAATTGATGTTTCTGCCTCTTCATAGTGAAACTCCAATAATACTACTGTTATGTAGGTCATTCTCCCCAGCAATGACCTGAGCTGGTTTTACATGGCGGTTTTAATAGCTAGTCTATCTTAAGAAATGACATTTAATTTTATCAAGGCATTGGCAGATCACGCATAACGAACTGGAAAGCTGAGCACTATTTGCACTACCCGCATCGTGCAACATAGGTCGCGTGAACGGTCAGCTTGTCAAAAGTGCGCCATGGCTAAAACTCCCCTTAGGTATCATTCAGTCTCGAATTCAGTGGCAAACAAACTTCGTTTAGAGCTCCTCAATGCTTCATTGATATTGCACAAAGCGCCCACTGATACTATACTTACAGTGGGGTCGATGACGCTGTCAATGTTTGCTCAAAGGTGAACAACTGAGACAAACAAGACCAGTTTTCGCCCTGAAATTACTGATCCTCGTCGATAGCGTAAAAAAAAACGTGATAGATTGCTACCTTGATCAGCTCAGTACACAGGGGCACATGAATTGCCTATTAAAATATGAGAAAGAATAAAGAATACAGCCAGTAAACCTTGTTTTGTGTACGAGCCTTTTTTCCTTTAATGTTCTCTTCTCTCGTCCAAAGTTTAGTCGCTTTGTGCATGTGAGTCATCACGGCTCAGTGTTCATTATTATGCAGTATGTATTACGCCCTCTCTTGATGACCATATAACACGCTAAACACTACCCTAAAAGCCATATTAACACGCTTAGTATGGCAACAGTATGGAGGTCAAGGCAGAAACACTGTACGAAAAGTACAAAAGATCTAGAGTTAAGAGATGTATTTCCTTTGCCTGAATTGTAAAAAAGGTGAGGTCGCTTCACATATCACCTCGTCTCGTCTTATATGTGATTTAATGTGTTTTGTGTATACATGTATATTGTGTTTTGGCTGTTAGTGTGAAAATTAATGAATGGATTGTTAATTTAAAATAAGCCATGACGAGACGTGGGCGTAGTCGAGCGTGTTTAAGACAGTCGTAACCCATTGACCACCACGTTTCGAAACCACTTCGGTTTCTAACTCAGTCGCCTATAGATATATTATCTCTTTCTTATTTTATATATTGTGTCGATGTTGTTGATCTCTTGTTCTTCTAGCAGGGAAGCTAGAATACTAAATGTTTGGATCGTTCTGTGTGTTGCTCGTTCGTCGCCTTGTTTCTAATGACGTTGACTTTGGCCTTTATTAGTGTATCGCTGGTTTTTGGATTTGTTTTGTATGCGATGATCGGTTGTTTGGGGGAAAATTACTTAATGTTTCGTCATTTTTCATATTTTTTCCAGTTTCAACGCAATGCTTGTTTTATAGCTAGGTCGAGGTCGTCTTGAGTATATGTGCCCGTGTCTGTGTTGTGTGGTGATACAGTTCAAGATAATACTTTGACAGTAAGGGCGCAGAAATGCGGTTTGATAATTTGGAATTTCCTATTTAAAAACAATCACTAACTTTATCAAAATAAACGCCATACACACTAATAAATAAACACTAGCACGTGCTCTTCAAGTAAATGTTTCTGCCTCTTCATAATAAAACTCCAATAATACTACAGTTATGTAGGTCATTCTAGGTCATCAACAACTCTAACCACAATCAATTTTTGTGAATTGAGCAAATTCCCTGCACACCTGTACAAATTTTAAAAGACAGCCATTTCACAGGTATTAATTCGACAATATATATACAAAGAGCTGGTTTTACATGGCTGTTTTAATAGCTTCTGCTAAGAAATGACCTTTAAAGTTAGAGTTCTCAATCATTTCATGACAGATCACACAAAACCGACCTGGAAACCTGAGCACTATTTGCACTACCCGCATCTTGCAACGCAGGCGTAACGCGTGAACGGCCAGCTTGTCAAAAGTGAGCCATGGCTAAAACTCCTCTTAGGTATCATGCAGTCTCGAATTCAGTGGCGAACAAACTTCGTTTAGAGTTCCTCGATGTTTCATGGATATTGCACAAAGCGACCACTAATACTGTACTGACAGCGGGGTTTATCAACAAAGAGACGGAAGGATGGAAAACTGAATGTTGATAAAAGATGTAAAAGATAGGAAAAGTAACTGAAAGGGCTTTTTTATTTACATATCTATCTTTCGCAATGTTGACCAATCCATATAATCCCGATAAGGCCGGATTAGAATGATTAGTTGTGTTGACTAATTAACTACAAGGTGTGTATATGAGAGATAAACGTCCTTGTAATTGAGTGTAAAATAAATAACGAGTCAAGAGGCTAGGTTAGGTTATATAATCATTAATTTTATTTACTCCGATCATTCAGAGCACGAAGGAAAGGAGAGGAACTGATAGAGAAAACAGTGAGGAAAACTCAATACGCCTGGGCCACCTGTGATATCACCGATTTTTTTAGCCCACGGCATTAGAATTTCCATATGGCCAGACATCAACAATTAACGACATTATTTACACAATAGACCATAGGGCCTCGCATAAAAATCCGTCCCAGGGATAGGGATGGGGGTCTGGGTGTCTAAGCACAAGGTTTTTATTTCTATGGTTTATTTTATTTTAATGCGTTTGAATATGATATGTATTGCAAATACAATCTTAAGCGAAGTTTTGTCACTGTGCGTCTGACCAGTTTGATTGCCTAATTCGCCAAGCAAGCAAGGTAGTAATTTAAATACTCTACTTTTGTGATGAGTTTTGAGTGCCTAATTTGCCAAAGTAAGCTTAGGGTAAATTACTAATCTGTGGACGCTGTCACCAGATTATCACCGGATTAACTTTGACAAAGTCAACAACGAGCGCACCAGCAAGTTATAACTGTTATACCTTGCTGGTGTGTTCGTTGTGGCAAATTAGGCACTCAAAACTCATCAGATAATAGACTAAATTACTACCTTGCTTGCTTGGCGAATTAGGCAATCAAACTGGTCAAATAATAGACGCAAACACAGTAACAAAACTTCGCTTAAGATTGTCAAAGGACAAATACTTTGCACGGCGAAGGAGGAAAAGAAATCGTTACAAAACCAATGCTAAAATAAGACAATGACACCAAAGTTGCATAGAAAAGTTGATAGTATAAATCTTTATTAGCAATACATATCATAGTCAAACGTATTAAAATAAAATAAACCATAGCAATAAGAACCTTGTGCTTAGACACTCCTACCCCCATCCCTATCCCTGGGACGGATTTTTGTGCGAGGCCATATGAATAGACTTTGTAATGTCGGATTTGATTGAACATTCTCCTCTTTAAAGGTGTCGCCGGGGCAGAAGGCAAGCGCGGCGTTGTGGAACTCAAGTCAAACAGTATGAAATTAGGGATTCTTCAGGCCGGGGAAATTCAGTGCACACCAGTACTGGGTGTTGGTACTGCGCCCAAATATACATGTGTACATACCAGTACACATGTACTTGTTACCTCCCACTTAAAGCAAAGTACATTTAGATACATTATCAAACATATGTAAACGTACAGATATAGCTTGTTCAGCAAAGGAAATTGTTTATAGTTTATTTGATGTTTATGGGTGAAGCACTGTATCGGCCTCATCTTGTCTTTAGATAGTTGCGCAATAAAACGATGACCCTCCCCAAAAAGCATGCTTGAAAAATTTTATTACGCTTCAAAAATGCGTGCCCTCAAAATAGCCACCAACCTCAAAAAATAATGGCACTAACACCCCTGTAATTTCTGTAAAGTCCCTAACATTAGACAACACTAACCATAATCAATTTCTGTGAATCGAGCAAATTCCCTGCAGACCTGTACAAATTTTAAAAGACAGCCATTTCACAGGTATTAATTCGACAATAGAAATACACAGAGCTGGTTTTACATGGCGGTTTTAATAGCTTCTCCTAAGAAATGACCTTTAATGTTAGAGTTCTCAATCATTTCATAGCAGATCACCCAAACCGACCTGGAAACCTGAGCACTATTTGCACTACCCGCATCTTGCAACGCAGGCGTAACGCGTGAACGGCCAGCTTGTCAAAAGTGAGCCATGGCTAAAACTCCCCTTAGAAATCATTCAGTCTCGAATTCAGTGGCAAACAAACTTCGTTTAGAGCTTCTTATGCTTCATTGATATTGTACAAAGCGTCTACTAATATTGATACTGTACTTGATTTTTGATTTCTTGTGTATGCGATGATCGGTTGTTCCGGGAAAAATTCCTCAAGGCTTGGTCATTTTTCATATTTTTTTCCACTTTTAACACAATGCTTGTTTTATAGCTAGGTCGATGTATGTGATCTCATGTATCGTGCTTTCTGAGGGAAATTTGAATGTAGAGTGAGTTTGGTTAATTCCTTATAAGAATTCGTTCAGTTCGTGTTTTGTTCCAAAATGATCATGAAATATTGTCTCTCAATCTAATGAACTCGTTCAGTTCGTGTTTTGTACCATATTAATGAAGTTATGCAATGTCATTCTTTTCCATACAATGGTTTCCCTATGGAGACGGTAATGACAGTGTAGACATATATCAAGAAATACTGCGCAAAATTTCATGAAACTTTTCACAGATGACAATCTCACAACATTATGATTATACTGTGAGTGTCTTGTCAATTATCTGCTCATTTGCATATTTAATGAACGTTTGTTATTAGTGACATAACTCTGAAATTCCTGCACCAAACTTAATGATACATGGAACAAATATTGATCTCATATATATCTAATTATACTTAGAAGCATTGGGCAGTGTCAAGTTAATACATAGCTCATTTGCATATTTTATGAAGTTTTATAATTAGTCATATAACTCCGATAAAACTGCACCTAATGTGATGAAATCTCTTGCAGATACTAATCTGACAGACATCTAATTGTGGTGTAAAGGATGTACTTGTGTTGAGTTAATTAAGGGTTCATTTGCATATTTAATGAACTTTGTGATTAGTGATATTACTCCAAAATTACAGCATTACATTTGGTGAAACTTGCTACAGATATTGATCTGATAAATATTCAATTGTACTAAGAAGCATTGGGTGTGTGAAGTTAATAATTAGCTCATTTACATATTAAATAAAGTTTTGAAATTAGTGATTGAACTCTGAGAGTACTGTGCTAAAGTTGATGAAACCTGCTACATATAATGATATAACAGATATCTGATTGTTCTTATTACACGCCTCACACGGTTGTCGATTATATTGGTATGAATTGGGTTTATTGACAGGAATATTGAAAAACATAATTTTATACAATCAATCCTCGCCAGAGATAGTTACTCTGGCAGTAGACCGTATACACGTCTAGTCTTAACTATCAGTAGTCTGTCTGCCACTCCGCGTCAGTGCTCAATTGAACTGCTGTCAGAATATACAATGTCTGTCTTTGTTCTTGTGTTTTGTCTAGTGATTATCTTAATGAGGTCTGCAAATGTTGCGTAACATCTCCTTGCTCGTTGTTCTGTCGCTTTAAAATGGAACAGGTCAAAGGTACAATTGTTTTACACAACTTTGTACCAGTAAAAAAGTATGCAGTAATTCATGTCATGATGTATTATTTCATGCGTCCAGCAGTGTCTGATAAATGTCAATACATGTCGAGTCATCAGCAGTCAATTTCAATGCTTGATAGCTAAGTTTGTAATTTTGTCAAACTCAAAATCTGTACACGTCATTCCTTCCATTCATAGGTCACATTAGCACGTCAAGTTGAGTAAATGCTAAAATTTTCTAGTCTATTTACTGGATATCCAACATTCTGTGAAGCGTTCTACTATTAATGAACCTGTTGTAAAACACGTGAGCATATTCAGTTCATATCTGGTTATTGTTGTTATGTGGTTGTTCGGAGATCGTTCCGTGTCTAATGCTTTGCCTATTCATTGAATTGCTTCGTCGTGTAGTGTGTCGGTGTACATGGGACACCACGTCTAGTGTCACTAATCTTGTGTTTTCTGGAATTTTTATTGTCTCAAATTTCCGGATAAATTCTGTCGTGTCTGTGATATACGTTGGCTGTTTTTCCACGACTTGTTTTAGGAAATGATCGACAAATTCCGATATATGGAATGTTGGGTTTTAGCACCCCCTTATGATAGGGCGACCTGCGAATTTTGTTTTTGCTGGTTGCGGTTTTTGTATTTGAGGTACGTAATAAATACCATGGTGGTGCAACACGAAAGACAGCCAAACGCCTCCAGAGCCGCTATATTTTATTGGCCCAACCATAGACAGTGGAGGGTCTCCCCCCCCCCTCCACTGTCTATGGCCAAACAGAAGGCTAAACACGACCCAAAACACAAACGTCCAGAAGGGGGAACAGAAGAGGAGACACAATAAGATACCAATCACAATGATACGCCGTACAAGTGCCGAACATAGCATAAATATAAATAACAACACAAATCTTAGATGAGTCAAGAAACTATCATCACCAAGTTAACAGCAGCAGAAATCAATGCACTTGGGGCGGCAAAGGACTGAAATTCATCCCAACACTAAATCGTCCTCACAGTGTTCATCTCGTACAAGATGCAAGCACATTGATGAGGAGAATGAGAATCAAATACATAATGCGACACAAATTGACCAAAAAAGACAATTCAAACACAAGTCTCGGTGGACCCACATACAACTAATAACACTTGAATTGACACATTTGAATTCCTACATGGAACATCATGCCACTCGAAATCTACCCGAATCTACTCGAAATTGCCTGATAAAAGGCGAAACACTGAGATACGTAAGGAATGCCACTTTCCAAGATTTGAATTAACACATTCTGGACAGTCTACATATCGGTCGAAAGTCTTTAAGGTAGAACGCGCCTCGGGGGCAGATATTTGGACCCTCAAACTTACACAATTTTTTTCTGATCTACCACTTGTCGGGGTTCATTTTAAAGCTATTGGTGTAAGAAAACTTTTCACCTTCTTAGTTATTCGAAAAACGAAAATTTTATTTTTCTCTATAGAGCTAACACAGAGATGGCGGCCATTTTGAGTTTCAGATCCCGGTAAATCTTGAGTAATTTGTGTCCGTAGTACCAAAGTTTGCACGCTGACCCCCGATTTTTATTCTTGATTTTGAAAGAGAATAGTTGAAATATTCTTCGCTGTTTAAGTGAGCAGGATAGATATATCATGTAAATGCAAAGGACATTTAGCAGCGTATATCAAAAAATTATTGGTGATAATAACTGCATTTGGCAAGGGCTTAAGATATGGGTAGTGTGATTAGTGATATATTTTCCCTTGGGTAAAAAATTATTTAAACCAAATTTTCGCTCTAGACTAAAGAAGTCAATAAATGACTATAAAGTATTACTACATATGAAAATGTAACAATCAAACCAATTAAGCCATAGAAAGAAATACAAGAATGGACAGCAAATGTTGGCGTCAGTCAAACAGGTCGATTGTCTTCTACAAATAACGATGGGGAAGTTTTCAACAATACTGATGATTTCTCATGTAGGCCACGTTACTGCGACTGGTAAATTTAGCAGAATTACTCACACTATACAATACAGGTAATCTGACCCCCACCTCGCCTACATAATGCAACGAGGAAGTAAGCACGATTCTATTGTCATGCAGATTGAAAATGATATACCTTCCTTCACTTTGTTGATACATCGCTCACGCATGTACAATAAGTGAATGGTGAGTTGTTCAGTTTTTTCTCTGCTTTGTTTTCTTTTTGTTTGCGCTTTTGACTGAGCTTCAGAATAGTGAGATAACTTTGGCCCAAGCATTATGTGTAACATAATCCAAATTGTTGAAATCTCATCATTTTTGGCTCTGGATGTGTGAGGCTTATGAAAGCGAAATTGTCCGCCTCTCACGACTTCATAATTACCGTCATTCGTGGCCATTCTAAAGTAATAGACATGGAATACTTCTGCTTGAAACGACTTTACAGGTCGGTTGATTTACCATGTCACTAACTTTTAGTATACATAAGTGGTTAGACTAAATATGACATACTACACATGATGGCTTGTGTAATTATATATTTGAAAAACAATTGTACAAGACACGGTAATAAATGTCATTTTTACTTATTGCAGTAAACATTTCTCATGTGGGTGAAAAACATTCAACCAACGTCTTGATCTGAACACCCCGCACGGCAAGTCATCTGTACAAGTAGGTAACGTCACATACTTCAAGTTGTTAGCCTGATCTTAGAGTAGGTACAGCCATACGGTGGTAGCGTCATCAACATTTCATGAGTTGCAAAATGACTGCCATGGAATTTTACATAACCAGGTGAACGTACTTCTCAATTTGTGGGATAAAGACATACGTCGAGTTATCAAAAAAAGTTAAGTTAGTATTACGCCCCCACTTGAATGAATTCTCCGTAAAGGCCTTGCTGTTTTCATGGAATGTAACATTTGGTTCGTGACGGTCTGAGCCTATGCACTAACAGTTTCCATACTGAATAAGCCTTGATCGATATAGATGTCATGTGCGATTTCCAAATATCAGGCCGCTATTAGGAATCTCATACTGATTATTTTTAAAGGTTTCGTGACAACGCTCAGGCAGTCATGAATAAGGTCACAAATTTTTGCACAATGTCACATTTGTTTAGGTCTAAACGAAAAGTGCACTCACACATGGACACGCACTTTTGTACGCGAATACGCAGATCTAGAATTGCACTGCAATGCAACGTCGTACGAGCAGCTAAGCAATGTAAAGAAACAGCTCTGTGGTGGACATAAACATCTTTGTAAATACCAATATTCGTTAATACATAGACAGTTGTCATGTATACACAGTAAGAAATATCCCAATGACATACCTAATTTATTTTTGTTAAACGATGGCTTGAAATAACTCTTATCAAATGTTTCAATATGCAATTTTACCCTCTTATGTGCCTTTATCAACTTGACTAGCATAGGGAAAACATGTTGATTCTAGTGATGCATTATAATAAATAATTAAGGAAGGTTGTGGGTAGCTGTACATTAGAGTACACCTAATATAAGTCCTTGAGCTCAGTAAGTAATGAATCCAATGCCACGAGGCCTCCTAATATTTGTTGATTGGCCTACCACATAACAATTATGTAGTTAATTAACATGTCATTATGGAGATCTATTAATACCTAGATTGCAGTCTTCTCCAACCAGCTGTCCTACCTCTATAGGTAATCTTGACACAACAAGCACATAGTCTTGTAATGTTCATTTCTTCCAGCCTAGACCGATCAAATCTACTGAAAGTTTTTTTTAATTCAATGGACTGTATATGATCCCTTTTCATACTCTTTAAACTCTTAATTAACATTCCTGGTTTCAGTTCAAACATGGTTACCATACAAGACGACAAGTCCTTGAATACCTGTACTGTAATCGTCATGATTCTGTTGTCTACAATGCTACTAGGAGTAAGTTGCTTTATATCGAAACGATAGCCGTTATTGCATTGTCATGCTTGGCATGAGACATTGTTGGAGGGTGTTGGTAGGATTTGGTAAATTTTAATGCTGATTATATTATCATAAAGAGTGCTAAAGACGGAAATGAACAAAACCTAAGATTGCATTTATAACAAATACGAGCTGAGACAAAGAACGAACTTTCATAATGTAGTGTTTACTTTAATTCCTCTAATTATCCAAAGATTATTACCGTCATTCTATATCAATATTTACGTCAATCGACGGAGACTCTCTTTGTTTTTCATGAACTTTTATTTTATTCAGTAGTTCTGTTAAAATCATTGCATGACCTTTCTCAACAGGGCACGACTGCTGACGTCATGCATGCAGGTGAGTGGCCTTAATAGGTATTTGGTGCTATGGCTACACATATTCTACGTGATAATGTATAATAAAATTGAAACTACATTATACTTGTAAGTATTCGCTCTATCTGCTTTCCGCTCTATCTATACTAATCTTTACGGCCCTGATACGGCTTTTGCGGACCTTGGTGGCCAGTACGCCGTACGACCAAGGTCCGCAAAAGCCGTATCAGGGGCGTAAAGGTTTTATCATATACCTTATGGAATGATTAATATGTAGTTTACATAATAATCGGCATCGTTTTCGAGATAAAAAAATCGTGCGATATCAAAAATTCATCGCCATTTGTGTCAATTGTTCAGAAAAGTGATGGCCGCTTCCCGTCGCGGATTGACATATATAATGACGTCATTTGTTTACCTTCAGAATTCTAGAACGCGCAAAGCAACATTTGAACTAGTACGCGACCAACAGAGATCCGGGCTTAATCGAGATGTAAGAAGGACAAAAGCATGATGTCAATTTATTGTAATTTATACTGAACAGGCACGCACTTAGTATACACATGATTTAACTAGAATTTAGAAAAAAATCACCGACGCTACGCGCCACTACTTCTGAGCGAGCACACATTTTCCTAATCTTGCGCTGGCTTTGTGTACATATTTAACGTTTACGGATAGCAACGGGCGTAGTAACAAGAATCGAAGATATTTCAAAAATGCACGCGATTGCCCATATTTGGGCACTGGGCCGGGGCGTTAAAATGCATGGATGTAAGCATGTTTTCCCTAATAGCTTTACACAGGCATGTGAATGTATGTATATTATAATATAATCTTATCCCAATGAACTACTTATTTTTTAAAAGACGTAAACCTATACTGCCGGAATTTTCTCTATGACACCTTTTTCTTCTCTAACAATGCAGGCAATGCCGTAACACTACTGAGCTTAGCATCCTTACAGCTTACATCAAGTTTTTCAACTATTTCTGGCAGCACTGCAGTCACTCACCCATCGACCGATTTCGAAGAGTGTTCTGAGTGGACAGAATGGATGGATGATGAGAATGGCACAACACTTGAGCCCTCTTCCATCGGAGAGTTTGAACTCATACATAAGTTGAGAGGTCCCTATGGATTCTGTAACGAGACAATGGATATTGAATGTGCTTTGGCCGATGACACCAATACTCCGTACAACGAAACTGGACAAGTTAGTCTGACATGTGACTTGCAGCAAGGATTTATGTGTTTCCACAGCCAACAAAGCGGTGATTGTTTCAACTATGCAATCCGTGTACTGTGTCCGGCACCGTGCCCATCACTAACAGCCCCAATCTCAACGATTGTCCCGGGCCCACCACTAACAACACCAGCCTCAACGCCTGTCCCAGGCCCATCACTAACAACACCAACCTCAACGCCAGTCCCGAGCCCATCACTAACAACACCAGCCTCAACGCCAGTCCCGAGCCCATCACTAACGACACCAACCTCAACGCCAGTCCCGGACCCATCACTAACGACACCAACCTCAACGCCAATCCCGAGCCCATCACTAACAACACCAGGCAACACTATGACAACATGGAGCTCAACGTCAGTGCAAGTTTTGGCTGAACAGTCTACCAACCCTGAAGTAACAAGGGTGCCAACAACTCAATCATCGGAATGCGGAGAAGATGACGACACTGATTGCTCAGCTAAGACCTTGACCTGTCCAAGGGAATTTCGGCTAAAATGCAACGTCACTATTAGTTCTGAAATGAATATCGGAAGGTGTCTTCAACAGAACATAACTAAAACGAGCATCGAGGAGGTCAGTGTTGATTTTTTTTTTATAATGTACACATATATTTCTAATCGTAAGACAATGATAAAAGGTGGTGACAACTGATGAAGCACTCTTTCTATTTATTATTTTAACAGCTGTGGACGACATTGAATAAGACGATACCTGTGTGCTGCTTCAGTACTAACTTCACATGGTAATTATAGAAATATATTTTTTGTAAAAAATTTGTATCACCTAATTTGCGATGAAGCATAATGAATGTTTCTGTTTATGTGTTTTATACGAACGTATGTATGTATGTATGTATGTATGTATGTATGTATGTATTATGTATGTATGTATGTATGTATGTATGTATGTATGTATGTATGTATGTATGTATGTATGTATGTATGTATGTATGTATGTATGTATGTATGTATGTAAGCCAAAACAAGGAATAATTTGCCAGAGAAGAGGAGGGCAAAATGTCTCCTGCTTTGAGGGTACGTAGTAGACGTAAATTACTATTGACATAATCATTCGTATGCCTAGAATCCTTTCAAGAAGACATATTCGGCCAAATTATACTTCATAGACCGACCGTATTTTGAAAAAAATGACAGCCCCCATCACGAGTTCTGATTGCTTGAAGAAATGGGAAATTTTTGGGAATGGGTGCTTAGATATTGATTAAACTACATGGACTATATCAAAACAAAGATACATCATCGTCTGCGAACAGACCTTCAGAACATCCAAATTTCAACCTAAAGTCGTATTGTATGACTATTAATACGACAGGTTTTCAGTTCATGGGGAGACTTCCCGTTTATTTTACTTTCAAAAATATGTATCTATCGAATGTAAATAAAGTGACCAACATCATTAAATGCATGAATTATTGACATAAGTGATGGACGATTTGTTCAACATTATTGAGAATGAAGCATTATGTTGACGTCCTTGAAATAAACTTTAACAAATTAGAGAGGGAAAACAACAGTACACAACACCCTATCATTTCATTTTGCATATTTTGCAATTAGTATTGTTGCAATGCTGTGATCTGATGATTTTGTCGATACTTCAAGAAAAAGTACCTAAGTTTGACCTATACATAGCTCGTAATAATTTTTCTGATAAAGTAAACAATGGTGCGCGACTGAAACTACAATACAATAGCTTTAGGTCACTTGGGGATCGCGTAATTTCATTGAAAATGCGTCACGTATATTATTAATCATTGCCGTTTTAGGATCCTAAGGTCCAGGAGAAGGCGGGACACCACAGGCAGTATGGCAATAATGGTTAGTGACGTTTTAGTCGATAAGAGTGCAACTGTTGATGCTCAGACCGTTTTAGAAGCTTTTATTTCCAGTATAAACCAATCAAACGTCTTCAAATCATATGGTATTTCATATGAACCCGGGACAGCCTCTGTGATTGAGCAAGGTAAATATGAGCATAACGATGATACATTCATTTTAGCCATTGATCCGGTGTTCTACCATTGTGGGGAATGGGAATATGTATCATTGCCCGAATACATGGGTTTATGTGCCCGAGAGCAGGTGACAATTTGCCCGAAGCCAGGAGGGCAAATTGTCTCCTGCTACGAGGGCACATAAACCCATGTATTCAGGCAATAATATTTTTATCACACACCTCTTCACAGTTAATGCTCTTTGATATTTAGTTACATGCAGGGCATTTTTCAAACAATTTTACCATTATCACCAGGATCAAACAGACTTTAACGAAAGTCAAAATAGTAGTGCCTGCATGGATATTGTACATCTAACATCAAGCGTCTACTTTGACATCGAAAACATCGAAAGGCTTCACTGGACGGGTAGCCATGGAAACCGGTCAGTACATCGTTCACCGGCCCGCTAACTCCCCGGATGTTCCTATTCAAATCAATGCACTGATTTGCACTCACATCGAGGGATGTAATAAAGCAGGTTCTTTAATGGCAGTCATGACGCTAGGATACCAGCAGTAGAAGTAAAGCATGTAAAATACTAGAGATTTTATTGCATTCAAAACTTAGTAACGACAAACAGAACACTTGAACTCTGAACTCCTGAATCGCTTGAAAAAATGTATTCCCTATAAAACCCCCTTACCCGTTACACGGGAAACTTGTTGAAAAAATAAGATGTGAGAAAATGAGAAAATGTCTACATCGATTATTGTTTTGCTCTGGTAGGTCCGGAAGGAACTTAGACAAATAACCCGATTGGTACGCTCCAGGACCCCGGTTTTAAGCTCGACATCTTTTCCCAACGTACATGTTGTATGGAGAATATATAGGGTCGCTCAGCCTCGATAAGCGTTTCAGTGAAAATGTGCGCTATATTTTCTGTTCCTCTGTTGCATTTCTTAGTAAACTATTCGGGAAGCAGGGACAAATCTTCACACTTCGCAAAGTCTTTTTGTAAAGGATTCTGAAGAAAGGAACGACCTTATTCGTAGCTATCATGTGTTTGACAATGCAACAGCAGAAAAAGTAGAATAATATTCAATAATTTTAGTATCAACTTTCCTCCGCAGGTCCAGAACCAGAAACTTCGAAACCAGAAAAAGGTAAATGTAAATGATACATGTCTATTTACCTGACTGACCCTGATTTTAGACCATCTGTTGATCCGCATTCACTATTGTCGTACCACTCTCGTTCCGTCTATGAACAAAATTAATTCCTTTCGAGGCCTTAACTATAAACTATAAACAAAGAACGAACAGTATAATCATCAACAATATCAATATCATAGTTGTAATCGACGATTCTTCTTATCACCATTATTTATTTATTTATGTATTTCTTCCAGATTCTGTGAAAATTGTCATCATTGTTTGTTCCACCATCGCTGGTTTGATTGTAGTGATTGCCGTGGCGCTGTGCATTGCGTGCATGATCCGAAGCTTCGGTAGGAGGGGGAGGTACACACGGAATTCCCTCATTCGCAAGATGGGTGACAGAATTCCTGCAGGTGGTGAAATAGACTTACAAGAGACTAAACAAAAGAGTGTAAGTGAGAAGATGTCTTGCACAACGTGCCTTTCCTGTATGAATTATCATAAATTGTTGTTTAAAAGTTTGTCAACAAAAAGGGAGAAGAGTGTCCATCGACTTAAGTTCACACCGGAGCCATATGTCTATTGCGATACTACGATCAATCAACATGAACCCCCCGCATTGGAGCAGATATATGCTTGATCTCCATATTCTCCTTCGTCTGTTTATTATCATGTTATGTACTGTTATCAAAACAATACGACGTCACTCGAACATATTCGCAGCTTTCACAAATTTGTAGCTTTGAACTATAATTGATTTCATAAGTGAGAATGTGTACACTTACTTACTGACACGGTATTTTGCTTTATTCGACACAGGACAATGATCTTCACGACGCCAGTTATTCAAACCCGGACGCAACAGTTTAATATGCAGCATGGCAAAGATTGGATTGGCTGGCAACCACAATGTGTTGTTGTGGCGCTGGTGGAGTATGCGTCCAGCAAAGTTCCAATGAATAGAAAAGACGACCTCACAAATATACACTATCTGGAATATCACTTCTATTAATCAGGAGGCCCATGATAAAGAGTCTTCCTCCTGCGTGTATAATAATCAAAATAATTTCACTTTCGCTTAAGCTGGCAGCTCATTAGATTGAAGGTCCGTCGATCGATGGCGCTCTCTGGGCTCCATGTAGGAGGAGGGGAGCGTAGGGAGCGTCCTCGAGCGACTGATTTTCAGTCTAGTAGCTCATTAAATGCCGTATTTCGGCGTCATATAATCTGTTTCTTGAACACCCACACCAAGGGACCGCTTCATCGCGTGTTTTGCTTAACTTAGAATCAGGTAGTGATGGTTGTCACTTCGAAATAAGACTTCAAATGATTAAAGAATGTAAATGTAACAGAGATTTAGTCATTTGGCAAACAAAACAGGGGACCGCTGGTATAGTCCACAACTTTACCTGCTAAGCAGCTTCTTGTGCTTATTTTATATATGGGCTTTCAACATTTGGTGGCAAGAAAAAGGCTGGCTGTTGAGAAATAAGATATTATATCCTGACCCGATTCTCAAATTTTAGGTGTGTGATTTGAAGAGTATAAGTGTTTAACAAATTCAGTTTGTTCTCTCATATGATATTCATAACAAATGTAAACATTTTGGGATATATAATGTACTCAAGATGTGTTTACGAGGCACACTTCTGGAAAGTAAAAAAAAAGGCTACCTATTCTGTTATGGCCATGTACATCACCTACTTTCATATATCGTCTTCAGAACCAATTGTTGATGTTTTTGTACCTATATGGAACAGTGTATTTAAGCGACTTAGTCTACCTATTATTCTTTAGTTGAATTGGCAAAATTGCTTCCTTCAAAAAGTCTGAGATATTTCTGAGATATTTCTGATGTCATGACTTCTTTTTATCATGTTGCATTGGTTAAAAAGAAAACAATAATGTCATTCTCTAAAAACATGGTTTTTGAACAAAGCATAAAGCCAGAGTGAAGAATGGTAGACCCATGCTAACCTGTAAAACAATTGGAAAGTATGTTGGCATACGTAGAGAAAAGCAACCTGATTTTCAAACTTAAGATGGGAGGTAATGGATTGAAATTACTAAAATGGGAGCAATGAAAACACAGACACTCCGGGCACAACCCTTTGTCGGTGAATATTGAAAAGTAAAGTTAACAAGTGAAGAACGGGGACTGAACACATTTGGTACAATTACATGAAAATCATTTCGCGGGCAGACAGAGAGGGTGGGGTAACTAAGTGAGGTGTAATTATGGTTTGGATCAAATACCTGTTTGTTCTCGTTGCTGAAGCACAGCTAGGGCGTCCAAATATATCCTTCAATAGACGTCCTGAGTCTGATTTAACATGAAGCAATGAAGCGTGATAATGTTATGACAATGCAGTTACCAGTTCAATCAACGACAGCCTTCAACGTCACAATCCCTCACAGGCTGGTAGCCATCACCCATCGGCGCACATCACGTTTTTTATATGTTGCCTCTCTGCCCCCTGGTTGCTTTGCATATCACTTGTTGAAATGATTTCCGTCTCTTCCTCTTCCTTTGTTTTCTGCCCCTTTACTTTACTGAAATGCGAATCGAAGGGAGAACCCGAAACGTATGTTGTTATTTCTCCCATTCTAGTGTTTTAATTCCGATGTTATCCCGACGTTTCGATGTCAATCGTGTCCTTTGGGCCGTTTTTTGACTTTTTGTTCGAACTATCTAATGTATTTTACCAAAGGCGTCTGCCCGTTAAGAGGGTCATGGGTAATACATAATGTATATTTATTGTAGTGGGCCGCCGAAGGCCTAATGTATTTTACCCATTATTACAGTGTTCTTACCCATTTTACATTGTTACATTTTTATATACATTGATATTATATATATTCACTTTTCATATATATATATATATATATATATATATATATATATATATATATATATATATATATATAGAACATGAACGGCGCCCGAGAGAGCAATATGTAAGTTTAAATATGCAAGGAATAGCACTGTAACACTTTTCAAGATTTGAATTTATACATGTCGACAGTATTAAAGTCTTCAACCTCTTGCATAAGAAGCGGTGATTATTAAAGTTACATAAAACAATCTTTCTATGTCGTATCGCCTGACTGCAATGAGTGTGTAGCAAAATTACTGGAGGTATCTGACAGAGATTCGTGTGTTTATATTTTGAAGTTATTTACATTTTACCTGTTCATATCACTGACGTATAATCATCAACCTTTGGCCTTTTTTATTCACGATCTGGTCACTGATTAATCATCTCAGTTAATACAATGACGTAGAATACTGTCGCATTTTAAGTCGATCACAGGGTTTGTAAAGCTATTCACAAAACATAGGGGGGATAGGCAAATTCGAATATTTCATCGATAAATTGTTTGCAGAAAGTACACTTCAACACTTTGAGAGTGTTCTTGTATATCCCTTTATAGCTCTCGGGAAGATACTATTCTGGCACTGTAGATATCCGTTCTTTTTCGACCAGATATCATCCAAATGAAGAACTTTTAAAACTCTTCCTTCATATTCGGTCTCTCATATGTCTCATATAGGGACGGCATGTGTCGTTCAAACATATCATAATGCCGAGGATTGATTCAAGGGAAGCTATGACAAAAAGCATCTGCTATCAGTGTT
Organism: Ptychodera flava; assembly: GCA_001465055.1. Lineage (NCBI taxonomy): Eukaryota > Metazoa > Hemichordata > Enteropneusta > Ptychoderidae > Ptychodera > Ptychodera flava. Next base: position 77,757 of record LD352801.1, on the reverse strand, counting down.
AATGTTGATCTGATCATGCCGCTCGTCATTTCCTGTAGCTATCAACATCTTGTCGTCTCTTTGGTGCCATAAGAGCGACATCTACAGTTGCCAGGCGATACAAAATGACTCACCACTTCATATCTTGATCAGGGATCTGTAACATTGACAGGACCAAAGTCAGACTGAACGAAGGGCACTGTAATGTGGCGTCAATACACGATGGCTTGCTTGTTAGGTAAAGGATTCTTTTCTCAGTACTTGAAGTGGCGTTACTGACCTTGAAAAAACATTTGAAATATCGACAGTTGATGACTAGAGCCATGATTTACATGTACTAGAGCCATGATTTACATGTACTAGAGCCATGATTTACATGTCTTGAGTACGTTTTAGTATTCAGAAGTTGAAGTGGCGTTATTAACCTTGAAAAAAGTGCGTTTAAAATATTGAAATAAGAAACGAGATCATCCTATCGACAGTTGATGACCAGGGTCATGATTTACTTGTCTTGAGTTCGTATACGTTATAAGCATTCAGATAACTGAGTTAAGTACCCTCCAACTCAGAATTACAATATTGTCTTCGGGGTTAAAGTTCAATAATTATGTTGTCATGCACATTGAAAACAATCCCTTCCTTCACTTGGTCGGCAAATCTCTAATATAGGTAAGCTACTTTTGGTGAACGGTGAGTTGTTCAGTTTTTCCATGTTTTTTTCACGGATCGAGCTTAAGTAATAGAGACAAAACGTTTGCCTAAGGCCGAACAAAAAAACTGTGCTGTTCTGATAACCCGCCCTACCCTATTTTTTTACATGCTGACCCTAAACTTTTTAGAGCTACGTAAACACGGAAGTAAAAAAAAAGAAAAAAACCCGTAAAATCACGCGTTCGTTACTAGGCATTTGATTTTTGCTTAAACGGGGATGTCTTTTATGTCTTTTTTATATGTATGGTATATTTTTCTAGAAATGTTGTGGCCAGTGTTTGACCGCCCTAAACCCCTGAAAAATGCCTATTTAAAAATAAAAAAATTATGTTAAAAAAAATATTCCTGCCGACCTAGCTACCCTATTTTTGAAAACCGTGTTATCGGAACAGTACAATTTATTTTTTTGCCTAAGCACGATCTGTAACGTAATCCTGTATTGAAATCTCATGTCTTATGGGCTAGCGGTGTTTGCGGCTTGTGAAAGCACTTTATCCTCCTTCCACGACTTGACAATTTTAGTGAGTCGTTAACATTCTGACATGATAATAAACATGGGAATCCCGTTATTTCTGCTTGAAACGAGTTTACACATCGGTTCAAAGACCATGTCATGATCTTTCAGTATACACGACCGGTTAATCTAAGAAGACATGACAGATTCATATGGTTCACGCGATTATTTATTTGAAAAACAACAACTATACAACACACGCTTATAGAGGCCATGCGTACGCAGTGCAGTAAATTTTTAAATTCTCGTGTGGGCAAAGCCTTGTTGAAAACAATTCGACCAACGTCATGATCTGTACACCGGGCCGAACAAGATATCGGTAGAAGTAGGTAACGTGGTATATTCAAGTTGTTTAGCAAGTAAAGCCGTACGGTGGTTGCGAAACGTAAACAACAGTTAATGAATTGCAAAGTGATGTCGAAATTTCAACCGCACTATCAACTTCCATATTGAATAAGTCTTATTCAATATGGATGATATGTGTATACACGATTTTGAAATGTCAGACCGCTAATACAGATGTCATATTTGAACAGTTTTCAGAATGGCACTCTACCATGTCATGAATAAGGTCACGTATTTTTCATAAGGTCACATTTTTTTTAGGTCAACATGAATTGTTTCTTTGTTCCTAGCACTTCTCGTTCAGACGACATACACGCGCGAGACGCATGGACACGCACTCAGTGTACGCAAATAAGCAGAATCACGTTGTTATGTAAAGTCGTATGAGCAGCGAAGCCATGTACAGAAACAGCTCTGTAGTGCATATAAACATCTTTGTTAATACCAATATTCTTAAAACAACCGATTGTTATACACAGTAACATGTTGCCCGTGCCATACTTAATTTACTGTTGTGAAGCGATAGCTTGTTATAACTCTAATCACAAGAAATTTCAAATAAACAATTTTGCCTTCTCATTTGCCTGAACAAACTTGACT
>LD352801.1:45054-66029 GCA_001465055.1 Ptychodera flava | reverse complement strand
ATTTCTTGTTTCAGTTTTAAACATGGGTACCATACAAACTGACAAGTTATCGAACACTTTAACTGTAATTGTAATGGTTCTGATGTCTACAATGCTACTACTAGTAAGTTGATTAATATTTAAACACATATACAATAACTCTTATTGAACTGTAAGGCCTGGCATGAGACATCGTTGGATGAGTGTTGGCAGAATTTGATGGAAATTCGAGGGACGAGGCTTTATTTTTCCAGCTATATTTTTAATCACAATACTTATAAATAGTATGTGATTCCCAAAGACGTACTCGGGATTAGAAGCATGATTCATGGAGAGCAGAACAGTCTTGATAACCGACATTACGTGCATTCCAACACACTTGCCAGTTAGATATTTCCTTTGATATTGTTTCCTCTTCAAAAGCTGTCATTAGTGCATTTCAGTACCTATTCATCTCTAGCTCAGTAAAATTACATTTCCATAACGTTAATACGCGTTAGGTGCAAAAATATTTACCATTCGTTCAAATTATATACTGGCAGTTTGGCGTATTCCTAGGTGCCCACGACTGGAACTTACATAAACAGACAGTCACGTCTTTATAGAGGTTTTTTTTTTCATTCAAATATTGTGGGTATATTCGGATCAACAACTGATATTGCCAAGCTATTCTGAAGAGAGTATTTAATTTCTCGTGCATTAAAACATGTTTTTAATATGAATCTTCCATGACTGTCGACTTCGAAAGCAAACGTTTAGTTCTAGTACTTTCATCAGAGTATTGTGGCAAAATTGATTATTAAGAAGTTCCGTTAAAATCATTACATAACACTTTCTCAACAGGGCGTGGCTGTTGACGCTAGAAGTGCAGGTTAGTGGCATTTGTAGTAATTTGCCAGTATGACTTTACACACCCTACACCATTCTGTAAAGACATTTTAATACATCAGTTTAATTTTTTATTGATAGCAGATTAGTCTTTGCGACTAATAATATTATGCATTTTCCTCAAAGCTATTGATGTAAATCCCAGTAGATCATTTAACGACCACAAACATGATAAAGTATGATGACGTAATCTAAACACGTCATTATCACTGACAGAGTCCCTTCAAATGATAAGTTTTAAGTGATTGTTCACATAAGGTGTCTTTAGTATACATTTTAAAGGCGCAGGGAGTTTAAAACGTCTGCTTTGCCTCTGTTGACATCATTGAAAGCATTCTTTCTTCTCTTCTAATGACGTGTGTACATTTTGGTATTTGACCATTTGTAGCAGACGATTAAAAACATCACAAAGCGAGAGTAATGAGTAGTTACATCTGCCTTGCTAAAACAATGATTTCATAACTGTTACGCTTTATTCGAAGAAGTGTCGCTCGATAAGGTTTTGCAAGTAGGAAGAAGAGTTTGTTCTTGATATTTCACAATATTTAAGCAAAAACCGGTTCAGTTGTGTCCGCGTATCCTCGGACACGATCAATTGTTGTATAAAACGCTGATTGGAGGCCATATTGATGTTTGTAAATGCGCCATAGCTTTAAAACATCACCCCGGCAAGTTTCAGTTAAATAAGATTGTTAATACATGTGTAATGTGTTTGATATTAACGATTTAACGGGAAAATGAATGAAGATTGACCGTATTAGATCTTATCGCGAAACTGATGCTACGGGGATAACTCCCCCCATGATTTTCTCAATATTTTGTACTTCTGTTCATACACTCTTCTGATGGAAAGGGGAATGCTCGTTTTGGTTGGCTAAGAGTTACTCGGGGTCTTGATTCATTCAAAGCCATGACTCAATGAATACCTTACGTTCGTTTCAAATATACGCAGCATGACGTATTACTATGTCGACAATCCTATAGAGGCCATCGCATCAGATCAAGCTTGTAATGTAATAAAGGGAAAGCGGCTGCACACATCGCCTACTCTATTTTTTCGTTCTCTGTATTTGTGTTTGATTTTGTGTGTTTGGCTATTGGACAGGTGTAGATATAAGCCATAGCGAGACGAAGCCGTGATCTGGCTGTCGAATGACAGGGTGATCCTTTGACGCTACGTTTCGAAACCAGTGTGTGGTTTCTTCCTCAGTCGCTTTTCTTTGGAGATTGCTCTCCTTAGATTTATGTTTCACTGTTCGTGGTTTAATTATTGTCAGTGTTTTGTTCGTCTAGCAAGGAGGCTAGAATACTTATGTTTGGGTCAGTTTGTTGTGTTGCATTTCGTTCGGTCGTTTCTCTAAGATTGTGTACTTGTGCATTTATGAGTGTGTCGCCAATGTTTGGATTTCTTTTGTAAGCGATGATCGGTTTCATCGTGAATAAATTATTTAGTGTTTGGTCGTTTTTTATTTCTTCCCAGTTCTTCAGGAGTGCTTGTTTGATGTCTTTTGTTTTGATGTGTGGACTATATTTGGTAGCAAATATCAATTTATTTGTGTTGTTGTTGTTGTTTTGCGTTTGTTTGTGATTTAAACTTGTGTTCTTCTTGTAGCGTAATTTGTTTCCGCATTGATGTTTGATATTTCTTGTTGTGGATATTCTCACAGTAATAGCTTTTCATTAAATGTTTTGACTTTGTTGTTGAAGTCTTCTTCATTGTTACATGTCCTCATGTACCTTAATGTTTCGCCTTTGATTAGGCCCTTCAAGGTTGATTTTGGATGACATGATTTTCTATGTAGGAACTGGAATGTATCTGTTGGTTTTGTGTGTGTTCTGATGTCTAGTATGTTTTCCTTGTTGTATCGTTGACCTTTGTAAATGACTAGGTCAAGATATATTATTTCGTGTGAGGAACTTTCATATGAAAATTTGAAAGTGGGATGCATTTTGTTGATTAGCGTAATGAATTCGTGGAGTTCGTGTTCAGTTCCAATGAAGATTAGGAAAATGTCGTCTCTGAATCTACACCATAGTGATATTTTTGTTGTTTGTTGATGTATGATTTTCAGTTCTAATTCGTGAAATGTGATGTCAGCAATATTGGGCGACGATGAGGAACCCATTGCGCATCCGCATGTCTATTTGTAGTATTCGTTGTTAAATTCGAATGTGTTCTTTTTCAGAATAATGTTTAGCATAGCTAACATGTATTCTGTTGGTGGTTTATGGATATTTGTTTGTTCATTGTTTGTTTGCGTTGCGTTGTTTAATGCTTTGCCGATCGCCTGTATGGCGTCATCGTGTTGTGTGTTTGTGTACATAGAGACTACGTCTAATGTGACTAGGACGGCATTGTTCGGAGCCTGGATTGAGTCCATTTTCCGGATGAAATCTGTAGTGTCTTTCATGTATGTCGGTTGTTTTTCCACGATTTGTTTGAGGAAGTGGTCCAGGAATTCCGATATGTGAAAGGTTCGGCAACCGCTTATAATCGGGCGACCTGCGAATTTTGTGTCCGTTCGTGGCGCTTTATGTAATTTTGGTAGAACATACCAGCGTGGTGTTCGCGTATTTGTGTAGAATGGATCTATGTATTTATAAGTGTGGAGGGACGAAGCTTTATTTTTCCGGCTTTATTTTTAATCACAATACTTATAAATAGTATGTGATTCCCAAAGACGTACTCGGGATCAGAAGCATGATTCATGGAGGGCAGAACAGTCTTGATAACCGACATTACGTGCATTCCAACACACTTGCCAGTTAGATATTTCCTTTGATATTGTTTCCTCTTCAAAAGCTGTCATTAGTGCATTTCAGTACCTATTCATCTCTAGCTCAGTAAAATTACATTTCCATAACGTTAATACGCGTTAGGTGCAAAAATATTTACCATTCATTCAAATTATAAACCTGGCAGTTTGGCGTATTCCTAGGTGCCCACGACTGGAACTTACATAAACCATAGACAGTGGAGTCTTCCCCCCTCCACTGTCTATGCATAAACAGACAGTCACGTCTTTATAGAGTTTTTTTTTTTTTCATTCAAATATTGTGGGTATATTCGGATCAACGACTGATATTGCCAAGCTATTCTGAAGAGAGTATTTAATTTCTCGTGCATTTCCGGATGAAATCTGTAGTGTCTTTTATGTATGTCGGTTGTTTTTCCACGATTTGTTTGAGGAAGTGGTCCAGGAATTCCGATATGTGAAAGGTTGGACTTGAGCAACCGCTTATAATCGGGCGACCTGCGAATTTTGTGTCCGTTGGTGGCGCTTTATGTAATTTTGGTAGAACATACCAGCGTGGTGTTCGCGTATTTGTGTAGAATGGATCTATGTATTTATAAGTGTGGAGGTCGATGTGTTTTTTGTTGTACATTTCTGTCGTTAGTTGGTGTATTTTTTCCACTGTTTGTTTTGTGTCGTCTGTTGCTAGTTTTGTGTAGTAGTTGGGGTCGCCGCGTTGTCGTTCACACTCTCTTATGTAATCTATTGTGTTCATGACTGCTGTCCCTTGTCCCTTATCAAATGGTTTGATTGTGAGATTCGTGTTCTTCGATAGTGTTTTAATTGCTATGCGTTCGGCGCGTGTCATGTTGTCTTTTTTGTTGTGAAATGGGATTTCAGCTAGCGCTAGTTTAGTAGCTTCTAGGTAATTTTCCAAGTTTGTGTTATCAGTTGCGGGAGGGACCCATGTTGATTTGTGTTTGAATTGATGTTTCTTGGTTTGTCTGTGGCGCATGATGTATTGGAGTCGCATTCTGCGAATGTATTTATTTGCGTCTTTCAACAGATCATGGAGGTAGTAGCTACCTCCATGAACAGATTGATTCTTTTTGGGCGTTTTGATGTTGATATAAATTTGAGCCCTTAGCTTAGTGCATTTATTTCTGTGTTTGTTAGTTTGTGTGATGACAGGGTTTTAATGAATCGCAGATTGTTGTTAGAATTTGTTTGTTGTTTTTGTTTAATTATGGTTCGGCGTTTTGTTGTGTTCTTTGATTTGTGTTGTTTCGTGTGTCTAGTTTTTTTGCTTTTGTTGTATTTTCTATTTTTGTGTTTCATTGTGCGTTTTTGTTGTTGTATATGCTTAACTATAGTGTTACGGTAGTTCTCTTTTTTGAAGAGATTGGTGGCCTTGAGAAAGGCCGTTTGGTTTGGTTTTGTTAATTTGAGTTTATCTACGCCGCTGTGGACGTCTTTGGTTTTTCTGTTTTGGTGTCTGTTGTCTTGCCCTCTTCTTGGCTGTCTCTATTAGTCGGTTGAGCAGGCGTTTTGCGTCTGTTTTGTTCGTTCGGTGTGTTAGATCCGATCCTCTATCTCTTGTTTCAAGTTGTTGATATATGCTTCGATGCTTTTCTGATGTGCGGATACGTGTAATGGTACGTAATTAGAGAGAACTGTGACAAACTGGTTGCCACAGTGTCTCTCTAACTCCTGCCACTTGCTGATAAATTCGCTTGTTGGCTTAGGTCCCGGTAAAAATGCCTTCAGATGTATCTGAAGGCTTCTAGGGACCCTCGCCGTGTGTTGAAATCGTGTGATTGTTTCTTGCTGACGTCTAACGGCTTGTTCGGTGTTATATAGTGACTGTATGTGGCTTCTGGATCTTTTAATCTTGTTGAGAATGTTGTTGTCGGACGCTCGTTGTGGCTCTGCTGTAGCTGATGTGGAGAAGGTGAGGTCAAACTCTGTAAGTTTCTTGACTGAATCGGGTTGCCCTGGTTTAATGTTGTCTTCATCTGACGATGTTTCACTGATAAATTCGAAGTCACTCATGGTGTACGTCGATTGATGTGTTGTTTAGAGTGGATACATGATACAGAATACATGTTAGCTATGCTAAACATTATTCTGAAAAAACAACACATTCGAATTTAACAACGAATTCTACAAACAGACATGCGGATGCGCAATGGGTTCCCCATCGTCGCCCAATATTGCTGACATCACATTTCACGAATTAGAACTGAAAATCATACATCAACAAACAACAAAAATATCACTATGGTATAGATTCAGAGACGACATTTTCCTAATCTTCATTGGAACTGAACACGAACTCCACGAATTCATTACGCTAATCAACAAAATGCATCCCACTTTCAAATTTTCATATGAAAGTTCCTCACACGAAATAATATATCTTGACCTAGTCATTTACAAAGGTCAACGATACAACAAGGAAAACATACTAGACACCAGAACACACACAAAACCAACAGATACATTCCAGTTCCTACATAGAAAATCATGTCATCCAAAATCAACCTTGAAGGGCCTAATCAAAGGCGAAACATTAAGGTACATGAGGACATGTAACAATGAAGAAGACTTCAACAACAAAGTCAAAACATTTAATGAAAAGCTATTACTGCGAGAATATCCACAACAAGAAATATCAAACATCAATGCGGAAACAAATTACGCTACACGAAGAACACATTTAAATCACAAACAAACGCAAAACAACAACAACACAAATAAATTGATATTTGCTACCAAATATAGTCCACACATCAAAACAAAAGACATCAAACAAGCACTCCTGAAGAACTGGGAAGAAATAGAAAAAGACCAAACACTAAATAATTTATTCACAATGAAACCGATCATCGCTTACAAAAGAAATCCAAACATTGGCGACACACTCATAAATGCTCAAGTACACAATCTTAGAGAAACGACCGAACAAGATGCAACACAACAAACTGACCCAAACATAAGTATTCTAGCCTCCTTGCTAGACGAACAAAACACTGACAATAATTAAACCACGAACAGTGAAACATAAATCTAAGGAGAGCAATCTCCAAAGAAAAGCGACTGAGGAAGAAACCACACACTGGTTTCGAAACGTAGCGTCAAAGGATCACCCTGTCATTCGACAGCCAGATTACGGCTACGTCTCGCTATGGCTTATATCTACACCAATAGCCAAACACACAAAATCAAACACAAACACAGAGAACGAAAAAATAGTGTAGGCGATGTGTGCAGCCGCTTTCCCTTTATTACATTGTAAATGATACATTGTGTAGAATATTGGAAAATAATTATCAACAGTCGCAGGTTCGTCCCCTGGAAGGTCTTCTTGTTGTTTTTCTCATGAATCTTTCATGGAGTTCATACTATTTTAGATTTTTGTCTTGAAATGCTATAGAATGATTCGAGAATTCGTCTGATTATCATTTACATTACAGCCATTTCGTAGCATAGCAACTCATTCAATGTTTTTCTTGAATTGCCTACAAAACTGGAATCTGAATATGTACAACAATAGGGTACAAAATATTTTTAGCTCCCACCCCTATACCAAGCGCAAATTGAAACCGTTACACCCTCTCCCCCCCCCCCGCCCAACACACACACACACACACACTTCACCCGGAACTTTCAAATTCCACCTTGACTTCCTCCAACCCCCTTTATCCAGTATTTGTGATTGCAGCATCACAAAGTACATGCAATGCTTCAATTGCTGAAATATTATTCAAATCTTACATGATAGTACCGTAAAATGTTAAAGGTCAGTTGTAATAGCATCAAACGGAAGTCAATTTCTTACAGCACAACCATCAATAACATCATTACATGTATCATCGATGATGGTGATGATGATGATGATGATGATGATGATGATGATGATTACTATCATCATTATTTATCTGTTTATGTATTTTTTGCAGAGTCTGATGGTACGATAATTACCATTGTTATTTGTTTCACCGTCGCTGGTTTGATCATAGTGATTGCCGTGGCGCTTTGCATTGTGTGCATCATCCTGCGCTTTTGTCGGAGAGTGGAGTACACACGGAATTCCATCGTTCGCCGGAACCCAAGGACCGTCGACCTTTCGTGTATGAATTATAACAAATTTTTGTTTTCATCAAAAGAAAAAAAAAGAGGGCGAAGAGTCTTCATCGATTTAAGTCAACACAGGATCCATATGGCTATTGTCTGAACAACAACATCAACATCGCACACTGAAGCGGTAATGTTCTTTATCCCCAGATTATCTCCTTCGGAAACATAAAATATGTATAACATGTTCTGTTATCAAAACCACGAAGTCACTCGAAAACATTTGGAGCTTCCATAAATTTGTAGCAGTGAACTTTATTGATTTCATAAGTGACAAGATACTTACTTACTGACAAGTTCTTCTGCTTTGTTTGACACAGAGAAGTGTAGTCTTCATGAAGACAGTTATTAGAACACCCGACGCAACAACTTACATGCAGCATGACGAAGACTTGATTAAATAGCAACCATATTCGTTAACGTTGTTATAGCGCTGATGGGGCATGCGTCATGCAAGGCCTAAATGACTGGAAGAGAAGACCGCACGGATATACACTTTCAGGCATATCACTACTACTAATCGAGAGGCCAATGAGAAAGAGTCTTTCTCCTGCGTGTATAATCATCAAAGTTACTTCACTTTACTTAGAGGGTGGCAGTCCGTCGGAACTCTGCTCGAGGTTGCCGGGGACCCCTATGACCGACGTAAACACCGTATCTAGCTACTAGAGTACTTTAGTGATTGATGAAAGTTGAAATTATGGTTGTTAACGGTGAATATCGTAATTTGCCTTAAGCTTAGTCGTTATTGTGAATGGAACAAAAATCATAAAGTATAACATTAAACAAATCAGCACAAGGAACGTTTAATATTTGCCATTTAACGTTTATTCTAGACAACTGGCTATCGCTTGTGTCATATATATGCGTTAATGCACGGTGTCTTAACCAACAGACTCGTGTCACCTTACGTAGCGCCAGCAAATTCATTTCCTATACCTCCTTGATAAAACCTCCTCCTGAAGTTAAATGTTAATTAAATTTACAGTATTACCATAACAGTATCATGACCCTTGAGTGTAATTTATGAATTAATATTAAAACGGATGTGCATACGCGCGCACATTATGAGACACATTGAACAGAAATTACAATTTATTTTTAGTGAAATTCAAAATTGAGATTTGCTAAAACTTAAGGTAGACTACTTTAGCCAACTTAAAGTAACAGGAATTGTCATACCGAAAAATGCAACTATTTACTACTTTGTTCAATCTCTTGTGTGTTAAGTGACCAACATTGGTCAGAAAACTGCCCAATTTATAACTTATTAATGTCTGGCATGAACATGATCTTTCATAGAGGCGTTAATAGGTACAATTAGAATAAAATAATGCCATCAGCATCCTTGCAATAGTAAACCCTTCTGCAAGTGCAATACAATCACACAAGTAAAATCACCGTTAAAAATGCTACATTTAAAACTACATAGTACATCATCCCATGGTATTATTTATTTAGACAGCTTTCCGTTGAATTAGGTTATGTTTTATCCTCTCCATGAAGAAAGGACCACTTAAATATTACCACTCAAATTGTAGATCAGTGTTGCCTAGTCGCTCTTTGTAATACTGTTCAATCTGCTCATTTTGAGCAACGGTGAAGTGATTTTTCCAGTCTCCAATGACACCTATTGGGAAAAATAAGTCATATTTGCTTTTTTAGTCAAGATGCAATTCTCTGGGCCTTATGTGGCTGCGTGATCGCACAGTTGAGACCGTTATGGTTGTTGTATGCAGTGGGTTTATTTTAGAAGGAAACGTTTTGCCTTTTCTACCATTTTTGAGATAACCATCTGTATGCGACACAGTAAACTAATGACAGGTTCTTTATCCTTGATGGTTTTTAAGATTACAACCAAGGTCCTTCGTAGTTACTTCCAAAAACCATACTTAAAAGCTATTGGCAAAATGATTTCAGGAACTCTTTTGATCAAGTAAGATGAAAACAAATATGTTAAAGTTCTATAATCATTGTAACAAATCTGAAGGAGGTCATTCCTACAAAGTTACAAACGAAATTAAAAAGTATTGTACAAACGATTTAAATGCAAACATTAAGATGGGCACAACAAGAAGTATTATAGACTACGTAGTATGTTGACAGAGGGTCACTTTACCCCTGTCTTTAGAAATAACACATCCACGTATGAGTAATACATGGTTATGTCAACAATTTCTTTTACATTGAGTCCACGTATGATTATGAAAAATGACAATTCAATCTAACATTTGGAATGGCCAGCCGCATTGAAGAATGTTTAGCATCAGAGTGTGCCAAAATCAGCTTAACTAAGACTCGCACAAAAAAAAAACAAAGTAATTTTTTCGATGACTATCACATTTCTGTTGCCGTGTTTAAGGCGGCTCTATCATGACGAACATCCATAGTGTTATAATTGACAAAAGTTGAAGCACTTGCACTATGGGTTAGGGCAAGCAATCGCCAATATAGGTCAAGGTATCTTGTTGGTAATACTTGTCAGTCTCCGAAAATACTTCGCTAGATTATAGTCCAGGGCAACCACTATAACCTAAGCCCTCCAGTTTGAAGAAGGAAGTCTACTACCGCCTTCTTCAGAGTTTGAATTATTCTCAGTTTCTCACCTTTTCTTATAAATGGACTAACTGAACAATCCAGATCTGGTTCATTTTCACGGTTCACAGCAGGATTTGTCTTCATATTATCGAATGAGCAGTATTTGACTATTCTGTCAACTGTTTTCTCGGTCACTTCTCTGCCTAGAAATGATGCGATCTTTTTCACTGTGCCCCGTTCGTCCTGAAAAATATATAACATTGCTTCTTTGGATTCCGTTCAGTGAAACAAAAGTTTTGCAACCCAACCACAAAAAAACAAAAAATTCTCTAATCAAAAGTCTCAGTAACTTGCATGGAAATAATTTTTCGTTTAACCTTGGAAATATTTTTTATTGGAAAGTCACATTTACTTCTTTAGTTTACATTTGCTTGGTACAGGCTTGCAATGTCCCGGACTGAAATATCCAGTGATGTCCAATTATAGCATACATCACAATAGTTTTTTTTAAGGTAAAGTATGACAATTTATACTGAAAATAAAAGTAATGTCATTTTCATGAAAATTGGCGAATTCATTCTTTCGTATAATATCATTTTAAAAATAAAATTAAACGTGGTTAAACATGCGTTTTGATACAGATTTGATCTGAATAGGGCTCCCTAAGACATAAAAAAATGCAAATTTCAAAATACGGTTGATTTTAACATTACATATAATGGGCAATTTTGTGACTTTCATGTTTTAAAATGACTGCATTTTCAGATGTTTTTGCCGAATACATTGTTGAAAACGATATGATAATTGGATGTCAGTATGATGGGGAAGGAAAGATTACATTTTTAGGCCTAACATTCCATACTTTCTACTAATGTCAAATGCTTGATAACTCATAAATTGAAACATATACCTGCTTGCTTATTATTTAGCAAAATAATAAGAGGGTGTCGCCAGGGTAATTGAAAGTCATGATTAATCTTCATTAATTACTTGGCGTAACTGAAAACATTACGCCCAGCTATCAATTTACTGCCTCATAGCATAAAATAAGTAACCTAAGTGGTCATGTCAGTGAGTGGGTCAAAAGGATCATGAGACCTCTTCAAATGAACATTGAACTGAAATGTCCACATAAACCTCTGGTCAAGTCAGTTGATGCTATATACCAACAAATGAGACAGTCCCTCTCAATTATATTACTATTAGTCTAGCGAGTTATTTGCTTGTAAACTGAGCGTAGGGCGCTTTGGAATTCGGCGAACTGAACCTTAAAATAGCGATTACCATTTACGATTTGCATGCCGTTTTATACAAAATATTCTAATTTTGCACTTTTCAAGTCGGGACATGGACTTCACAAAGATGTTTTGGAACATTAGGTCATGGTGACACTCCTACATGGTCCTGAGTACTACTGGTTATGAGTTCAAATGGATTTTGTAGTTTTGTATACTGTACGTCGAACGCAGTTGGAATAATCACGGTTCAGGTGCGTGCTGTTCCTAGCATTTGCATGCCAAAATAAACATCAACAAATAAACCTGCGTAGCCAGTAGTATTTCTCTATGCTAGTCATCGGGCGTATTGACGTTTTCAGTATATATGTACCACAATTAAAGCATACGGCAAAGATAATAATAATATATGACTTAATGTCAAGAAATAAATTTCGTGTCCAGAAATCAACTATAACGCGTGTAGTCATGATTGGAAATGTTTTGCTAGGTCTTTCTTAAGTACACTTACATGCGAAAGTATACGATTTGTATAGAACAATGGGCCAACAATAGATAGTGTATACCTATTACTGTATAGTTGTAGGGATACAAGAAATGAACGAATTATAACTGTGATCAGATCTAGACAATATCAAATGCGTTTAAGTAAAAGAATGAGACAAATACATCAGTTCACGTTCTTCACTTTTTCTCTATAAACACCAAGACTATGGAATTTTATGCAGTTCTTTTCTGTACGTGTTATGATAAAATTGAAGTCATAATTAATGTGAAATTGAAACATAGCTTGACAATGATTTGTGATTATGGGAAATGGGGCTGTCACAAACTTCTCTATCGAATGCTATCTTTAAAAAAAAGAACAAATATTCATACATATTGTCAAAGTATCATACTCTTGCATTTCTGTTAAAGAGCCGGGAGGTCACTTTATATTAGTTAACTACCTATACCAATCATTTTCTCGATATTTGTGTTATTTGTTATATTTTGTGTACGATCTAATATACAACCTTTTTCACATCTTCGTACTTGAGGTACAAAAAATTGGCTTCTTGATTGTGTTTCCACCAGCCAAGGCAATGGTGAGACCAGCCGCCCCAAACAACTATATGAATGAATAAACATTACGAAGATCATAACATTATGTACTGTAATAACTTTCATCCTCATATAATAAAAGGTCTTCAAATATACACAATTCATAGCTTGCCTCTTAAGGTATAATAATACACATTTATGTCATGTACTCACACTTCACTATCCAGCAACATTCAATCCGGTAAAATGCATCATTATTTTGCATAAAACAGATCAACGATAAATTCTGCAGATCTAACACTATGTTCGTTGATTCAATGAACGATTGCAGACAGCATGATATACAAACCAGCATTCGAGAAACTAGCGGCAATACACTAGTTTGCTAAAAGTCTTAGGTGAAGTGCACTTTGTCATGATGTATATAGTATCATATCATATCATATCATATCATATCATATCATATCATATCATATCACATCATATCATATCATATCATATCATATCATAGCATGTCATGTCATGTCATGGCATGGCATGGCATGGCATGGCATGTCATGTCATGTCATGTCATATTATATCATATCTTATCATATCATATCATTCATCATATCGTATCATATCATATCATATCATATCATATCATATCATATCATATCATATCATATCATATCATATCATATCATATCATATCTCTCAGATATTCTCATCGCAGTGGTATGGGATGACTGAGTTTAGTGAAGTATGCATGTTGTTGATATGAAGTGATGTGATATGGTATAACATGATATGATATGATATGATATGATATGACATGATATGATATGATATGATATGATTTGATATGATATGATATGATACGATATGGTGTGATGTGATATGCCTATCTTTCTGTTTACATAACCATTTTATATGTACGTGTTCTTCAAATGAATTTGTATTTTTATGTGAGAAGAGATTCCTTTTCAGAGAGTTTTCATATAATTTAAAAGAAGCACCACTACTGCAACCATCGCTGGTTTACTCTTGAAATGACTACTAATATTTATCTGTTGTTTCTTTATATGCATTATGACAATAACTAAGTTACCATCCCGGTAAAATCATACGATATTGTTCTATGACACGGTATACTTATTGTAGATTATGATTTTGTTCTTACGTATTCTACTACGAAATTTAAGCTGTTTTCACCTGTAAATTTGCCAACAGTTCCTTTGCCGGCATCCTCTGTCTGTTTGGTATTGCTTAGGGATTGATGGTGATTTGTCTGTATATTTAGTTCTGTTGATGTCTGGGAAACGTTTCTGCACATTGTGCGAACGAAAGGAAACATATTTACTGTCGTTGGAAAGGGGGAAACCCATATCAAGTGGTCTTGGGTCTGTCATGCAGGCAGACAACATCTTCCACGAGGTAAAGTTCCTCCAACCTCGTCTGACCATAGGTCAATAGCAAATTGTTTAACTAATAATTCCTGAAAACAATAGTCTTCATTTCATTAAATGATTTTTCTGTATGGGAATGGGAGTGAGATTTGTTTTGGAAGAAAACTGATTCAGCTTTAATCTTGGTGTTGAACAGCACATCTCACCTTATCGAAGCTAACCCTAAAATATTTCACAGAGCATTTAATGAAACTCGATATCGTGTTTAAGGTATGATCTGCTCTATTCTATATTTTATAGTTTGCCAGAGGTCAAGGCATTTTGGAGTTGGTAATCATACAAGTGACGCTTTTAGCAATTCGGTGAAAAGTGGGAACATCTCATTTAGGTATGACATAATTTACTATAGAGCAAATTATTATTAGTCATTTATATTTTATTTACACTTAAAATCAAGTTGCTGTGTCATTTCATGTACACCTCATTTGTCAGATACAGACGCCTTTCAATTAGCACTTTATTGCCCTGCGGTTATTTATTTCTATATTTAATCCTGTAATACACAGGAATAGTCGATACGTACTTCAAGGAAAACCAAAAATATTAACTCTATTGAAAATAGTTGTCAAACACTATATTTAATCCTTGTCATACACAGGAATAGTCCATGTGTAAGTGCTCCAAAAAACAAGCATATTAACTATATTATAAGTAGCACAGCCTTGGTCAAAAAATTACACTCGTACTTATGGCTTAAAAATCGTGTTCAACATGGAGTTGTCGTTTACAATCATTTAGTATGTACAGTTTGCCTTTTTAGGATCGTTTGAAGCATTTTATAAGGAAAAAACAAATGCACCTATATAGTTCTCCAAACAAAAGCAAGATTTTTTTATGGAAAAAGACGGCTTCAAGAAGATTGCTACGGTTGCTTTAGTGCCGTTCAAACTTACCGTGATCATTAAGATACATTTGAAGGAATGTGCCCCATGATCCCTTGTAATACCCTATACCGGCAAGACTTTTGTAGAAATAGTAGTACGAAACTGCGTTGTCTTTCGGATTTCGTCCGACGTAGATTATCTGAGGAATGATTGAATAAAAATTTAAAAAAAAACATTTACGGTATCCTCTTGAACTGGGAAAATTTGAAAGACGATTTACTCACACTCTTCACTGGTGACACTTATTTCCTCAAGAAGAGTGAGAAATGTAGAAGAAGGGTTTCCATCTTTTTTTGAAAAGCACATATTCGTACAATGTCATATTTTTATTTACGAATTACTGATTTACTCGTGCAAAAGGAGTGATGCCAAATAAATTAACAATTGTATCATTAATGTTGAAAAACAGATGTCAGTCCAACATTTCGAGAACAATATTTCAAAACAACATTTCGAGAACAATATTGGTGATAACGTATTTTTTCACCTACCCTTAAATAAATAACGATCAAGATCGACATCAAACCATTAGGATATTGAGTAAATGTAATGACAAAGCTTAGGAAATATTGGCTGTTACTTGTGACAATTACTCTAGGACCAAACATATTTGATTATAGTCATGTAATTATTCTTTGCGAAGAAGGAGATTTTTAAAGTGGCTTGAAATCACGTTTGATATAATGACATAATACAAAATATTCTGCACTAGCTTTTGGGAGCATTGCAACCTATCATGCATCATTGAAGATACAATGTCATTTGAATGATCCCGGTGTCCAAACAACTGATGCACATGGACAATGCTTACCTTACTTTTCTTTGTGAAGGCTTGAGTTGGAAACAACTGCACCGGAAGATGAGATTTCATGAGCCTTGGAGATGCCATTGTCTCCATGTTATCGATATGGTCAACGCTAGAGAGGTACCGAAAAGCAGTGTTGCTGAAGTATGCTCCAATGTTACCACAATCAATGATTGACGGTATGACCTGTATCTACACCGTGTACTTTAAGTATCACAAACATGCCCCAATGTGATTGCAATCAATGATTTCTTTTTGCAATCGATAATTTCAGATAAGAACTGTATCTATACCGGTGTACATTTAGCATTATTGCGGCCAGTACTTTGATTTTTACTTGGAGGTAATTTTTACATAAAAGCATTGATGATTTAAATGTAGCCCTTTATTATTTGGAACAAGCAGAAGTGAGACCATCCCAGAGAACGTGCAAACTTCATATGAAAGCTAGATTGAGATGATAATTAAAAATGAAATTTCCAATCAAACTGGTGAAAAAACACTACAACAACAAAATATTGCTATGGTTGTTTTTTCCATAAAACACAGCGTTCTTTGAGTTTTTGCAATAGTCAGACAGCCAAGAATGAAGACACATTTAGGCATATAAGCTCCGGAAGCCATAAATTGTCCATCTCGATAAATATAGGGATGTATTTATGATGGATGATTCTCTATCACAGCAAGAACGAAATTCAAACCATTAATGATGATCAAGCCACTTTATAGATTATCAGAACAAAGCTACCAAACAAACACATATATTACGTAATAGAAAAAAAATGTGCATGTTGCTCAACCTACCTGCCACGCTCTCTGAGATAATATTCAAGAAATGGCACGCGTTTTTCCTGTCCGACAGTTCCGACATCCAACAGTTCTGGATACATCACGAAATTTGCCAGTTCAAGGATCCACGTGGTGCCTATATGATGTTGAAAGATGCCTTAATGACGAAACGTTTGATGATTGCAGTCTTTGCCAGGAGTGGAAATTATGCCGTGAACATTTAAACAATAAATCACTTGACAACTTTAATTAAATGTGAATGAACTATCTCGAAGGTAACAGTGAATATATATTTTAAAGCTATGAGCTCATAACTACCAAAATTTTCATTTGCAGATTTTACCAACTTTTCACGATAGTGAAACAATAAAAAATCAAAACTTGAAAGCAACCAGTAACATTGTTGTAAAAGAAAGGTTTTTTGAAGTATACAGGAAAAATTGTCCCCGGCCAAAAAAATACATATCATTCGAATTTCACCTTCATGACTTAATACACATTGTAATGCACTATGATTTGTGGTCAATACTTTGAAGAAATTATTTTTACAAATTACGAGAAATTGCGCCTCCCATTAACACACAAAAATTTAATCAGTATTTTACTGTTATTTTCTGTATTTAATTTTATTCGGTTTAGATAGTGGGTAACAGAAAAGCCAATACAACAAAACCCTTGGTTTCATGCCACTCTCGTGTTATCATTTTAGCGAGTTGATTAAGGCTGCGACAATGTCATTCCCTCCTAGCGTAGATTTCCGATACGTTCCTTTCAAATTACTGCGAGATGTATGGTGATGTAGTGCAGTGTTTACCAAGCTGTGGCGTTTGAGAGTGAATATACTATGAAACACTGCATTGGGTGCGGTAAAGTATACACGTATTTGTTGGCGGCACAACGCACGTCTCCCCTTAAACCATCCCTGAGCTTGAAGCCCCGTGAACACTACATTATTCTCTGCAAGTGTGCAGTCCTACCTGATTTCGGATATGTAACGACAAAAACATCATCCTCCCTGCACTCGATTGAATCTCGCGACTCAAGGACACCCTTTCTAATGTCCTGGTTGAACAAAACGCCTCCGTAAAAGTACTGCCCAGGTACTTTGTACGGAAAGTCATCACAGGTACCATTACCGACTTCATTGTGTTCTTGCCCTTCCGACATTTTTAACAACCTGTCGTCGTCTTCTTTGCTCCGGCGGTGAGCTGCATCTAATAAAGTTTGGACAACTGAAGAAATCACTGTACCTGCCCCTATAGCCTGCCGCACACGATAGAAATTAGCTAAATAACAAGCCTCCATGATGTTTTTACTGGACGGGACGCACATTTCTCTCTCCAGGGGGCGCCGTAAACGACCTTTGGCTTTCAAAGAAGCGAACGAAAAAATATGAAAGTGATTCGATCGTCTAAGAGTAATGCAAATGACTGCTTTACAATAACTGTTGTAGATAAAAACACAGAGAGTGGAAAAGTTCCTGTTATTTTTCAACAAGCACAACTCAATGTGCGTCATTGACTGTAAAATCTTACTGCGCTTAAACTTGGCTGCACATTTATCAATTGGGCTACATCTTATTAGATATAGGACAATATGTTCATCCAAGAGATCGAAAACAAACAACAAACATCAAATCATCAAGTCATCCTTTACACATTTGATATTATTCATAAAATGAAATCGTAGTTGGCGGCAATGTCCAAGACTTATCAACGGAAGTGTAGATTATAACAATACATGAAATCAAAATATGCATGCATGCATGCGTGTATCCGTCCATCCATCCATTCATCCATCCATCCATCCATCTAACCGTCCGTCTGTCCATCCATCCATCCCTCCGCACACACACACATACATACATACATACATACATACATACATACATACATACATACATACATACATACATACATACATACATACATACATACATACATTTTATATGCACTTTTGTTATTTTTATTTATTTTTGTTTATTTGCTCTATAATGATCGGTTTTGTTGGGTTTTTGTTTTTTTGCTATTTTTTTATATTTGTTTGTTTGTGTTTTTGTCTGTTTGTTATAAATTAGTCTCTTCTAAAAGATGTTCTAATGTTACCTCACCTTTTGCACCAGTCGACACGTTTTCAGTTCTTCAGGTTGTGTCGATTATGATAGTCTCAATATATAAAGCAAAATTTCCCGGGCTGTCTCGTTCTTTGCAGTCATATGTCTGGGCCAGGTGGACAAATAACATTTTATTTTAATTTTCAAGGATACCTTCTTAGATGCAGAAGTAATTGTAAACATCTGTCATTGTGACAACGGATTCCCTTGTCAACTTTTTGTCCAAACAAATCACAACAACATAAGCTATTGAGTAGGATTTCAAAGGGCTTATTGAACATTCAAACTATTGTCTGTTTGTGAGGCCTCTGTTTTCATAAAGAAGAAGAAACATATTTTTTATCGCTTAAAAATTGTTAATTTTATTAGTGATACGATAAAATGCAAGCTTACACAACATGACGTCAAAGTGTGCCGAAACGTTTGATAATCAACATCAAAAAGTTCAGTGATAATTTCGATGCACTTTCTGTCACCGAAAGCCCTCTCTTAGAATCGTGTACACTTCAAACAACGTTTTGTTTGCTTTTTGTTGTCGTCATAACTGGCATAACTGACCAAATGAAGCAAAGAGTTGGGAAGTTCGCCAAGTCCTGGTGGCTGTTTCCCAAACTTAAACGATAATAAGATGATTTTTATTTCTACTTGTCTTATTGTTGTAAGTTTAGTACTGTATTATTGTCCGATATAATGATAGTAATGTATTCAATATTCTGATTATTAAGGTTATTTGTAACATTTAATGTTTGGTTTATGTGGAATATTTTGATTGCTAAACAACAGAACAGAATCACAGTCTGTAAATACTATGAGACGTAAGTTATATATGTGGTACATTTCAGCTGCTGATATGCAGCGTGCTGATAAGGTTATCTCTGATTGGTCAATTGTCACTATTCACAGCGACTTAGGGAGTCTATTTGTATTGTTTTAGTAATAAAGGTAAGATTCAGCTACCGTATTGGATAACAGCTTCTTAGATGCTGCATATTAGCCCCATTTCATTCCCTTTTCGAAGACCTAACCTAGTCAATATTGGGAAAGTCGAGAAAATGATGTTTGTTTTCTGTCGTATACTGTGAGATCAAGGTGGAGTTATCCTTGTGGGCCCGCTGAACGTAATCCTTTGACATCATCCTCGCTCAGGGTTTTGTTGTAGATTCTAAGGTCTTTCATCGCACCCTGATAGTAGTGAGCATATTTGGAGTCTCCGCTATCAGTTACGCCGATGGTGACAGGGTTGTTGACCGTAAGCAGTTCACCGGGAGTTGAAGAGTTGGTGACTTGGACGCCTTCCAAGTAAAGTTGCGAACCGCTGTTGTCGTGAACGAGGACGACGTGTTGAGTGCCGGTTACCAGTGCTCTAAGCTCTCGGGGACTGAAGTGCGAGCCGCGCTCAACGAATCCTCCCTCGATGAAGGTGCCGCCGTCCGTATCATCAAGGGCAAGCTCAAAACTTCCTGGCGAGTAATAGCCGTTTGTAATGAGCCCCTTTCGGTTTCTCGGAAATTTTTCCGGCGCAGGGTAGCTCCGTCCCTCCGAGCAGTTGAAGCATTGGAACCAGAAGCTAATGGACACGGCAGAACCCCACATGAAATTTCTGAACTCTTCGATGTTGATCTGTCCCTGGTCGAACGAGGCTACGCCTTCTCTAGCCCACACTCTGCCGTAGGGGACGCCGTGCCACCCGTAGCAGGAGGAATCTTTGAACCCGTCGTTAAATGTGTACTGGACCAGCAGGTCTGGGTCATCGCAGTCCTTCTTGTCTCGCTCATACATCGTGAGTGCTGTGGTTTCATCCAGGGCCATGGTGAAGATATACACTTCGTCGATCAGTCCGTAGAAGTACTGTTTCAGTAAGGGCGGGCCTGCTTGGCCAATGCGGATCGGGGCGTCGCCCGGTGTCAGAATCCCCGGACAGCAGTCAGAATCTCCGTCTTGCTTCTTACCATCGAAATAAAGGTTGAAGTCCGTGCCGTCGTACGTATACAGGGCATGGTGCCAACGGTTCGACGTCGCTCTTATGTTAACGTAGTCCCAGGTGTCCTTCTTCAATGGAGTGGCCAATCCGGCGTTCAGGACCTGGCCATAGTTCTCGCTGCCCATGATCAGCTCACTGCCGCTTACATCGCCATACCCTCCGTGAGAAATCAATCCCTGGTACGATTCAAAGTTGCCCGTCCGCTTGAACCACAGACTGACTGAAAAGTTGTTGTAGAAGAAAAATTCCGTCTCAACGTCCACTCGTCCCTTCCCTGAGAACGACGCCGCGGTACCGGACACGCCCATGTTCTCCGCAAACGCCACTGGTCCCGCTTTCGCCCCGTCGCGTCCACTGCCGCTGGCATCTCGAAAGTCGTTCTCGAAGGGGAGGTATGCT
>LD352801.1:24895-44794 GCA_001465055.1 Ptychodera flava | reverse complement strand
TTCGGTCATATACCACGTATTAAACAAGCTATTACAGTGATTTTAAAGTTAAAAGTATATTTCTTTGGCATGGACAAACGATTTTCGAGATGCCATGATTTGCATAGATAATTTGTTAATTTGCATAAATCCAATATGGTGGCCAACATACCTACAAAAGACATTTACTGTCATATACCACGTATTAACCCTTTTGGCGCTAAAGTCTATTTTTGTCAACTTTATAAAATGTACCACAGTAAATTTTTCTGCTTTTTGCTAAAATTTTGATAAAAATATGTAGCTGCTGAAAAATGACATCCATTTGGTCCAAAATTATGAAAAAACCGTACAGAAAAGTTCACAGAAATCGGTAAAATATTGCATTAAAATTTTGGTGTAAAAAATTACAGCAGGCAAAGGGTTAAACAAACTATTTCTGTGATTTTAAAGTTAAAAGTATATTTCTTTGGCATGGTCAAATGATGTTTGAGGTGCAATGATTTGCATTGCCACTTCTTTAATTTGCATAAATCCAATACAAAAGAAATTTTCTGTCATAAAATGTATTGAACAATCTATTTCAGCCATTTTGAAGTTTAATTATATTTCTTGAGCATGAAGAAACACCTTTTGTGGTTCAATGTTTTTAAAAGATACTTTGATGATTTTCAGAAATTAAATATGGCTGCCAAATTAATGCCCAAAAAGCTTGTAATATAAATAAGGTTATGGTAGAGTTTTTAGGAACAGGAATATCAAGAAAAAAATGTCAAGAGGGCACTGCAACCAACGCACTGTATTGTGCAAATATTCTTCCAATTTTTATTAATTAGTTAACCCAAGATTAGAAATTGGTTAGGTTCACCTTTTAGCTTGGCAATCAGTCGTAAGTTGTATGATATAGAAGGGTTAATGTTTGCAAATGTATGCAAATCACCCGAATTCCTGCTTCCCTTTTATCTGAATTTCAAGATTTCCAAAGAATATAACTCTGTTCTGGCTGGGTCATATTTTCAACTATTTTGTTTTGCAATAAAATTCTTACATTTTGAATTAGAGGCATTTTTATTTTGCTAACCATGATTTTAAGCACTTTTTTGAGAGTCAGTCGTTCAGCCCATGCCATTTTAGAATGAGGATTTACTCTTGTTTCAAGTGAAATATTACATTTCACAAAATAGTTTGTACGGGTTTCCTTGTCATCTTAGATGAAAAATATTCCTTCGAAAAAAACTGTGTTGGCAACGTGCAGCTCCACATTAAGTCCTTGAACATTTATTTTTAAAAATGTAGAAAATATACAATAAATTTACTTACAATAACGATCCATTTTAGAATAAAAGTTTATTTTAATAGGTGTCTGTGACACCTGAATTCGTTAAAATACCCCATGAATATATTGTATTTTGATAAGAATGTTAAAGCAAATTTGGTAGACTTACATATGACTTCCGAACGGATTAAAATACGTATATGTTGATGTGCGTTTACAATTGAGTTGTAAGAAAGTCATGCAATTTTAATTATTTGTGATATTTCTAAATATGACAACCGTTTATGATTGTTAGTCATCTAATAATAATTTCTTTCTGAATATAACATTGGATTCATCTGTGTACGGCATTATTTGTGATTTTTATAGGTGCTTCATACTCTACAGTGTTAAAACATGTAATCTTCAATGTTTACTGTTTTAAAAAAGTCGTGGACAAAATATTTAGTTTCTAATTTAGACTGAACCCCTTCCTTATGGACGAGTGCATCTTTGGTACATCCCCCTAGACGATTGGCAAGAAGTCATCACATATAACAGCAAAAATACAATAAACTCAACGAAGATAATAACAACGCAAAAAATAAAATAATGTGACCCAAATAACACATGCCACAATACAGACAAATTAAACAATGTCGGACTCTTAAAAACTTGATCAACACACAAACTCACAAAAATTGAAAATTGCATGCTTAGCAAAGACTTAAAATGAATTCAAACAACTCATTAGCCCAACAGAATCCAACTGTTACACGATACAAACATGTACATCTGGAAAAATGACACTTGGAAAAATGACTCAAGATGTACTTCTTTGTATTGTGTAACGGTTGGATTATGTGTTTTGGATTAATTGTAAGTCGTTGCTAAAGCATGTAGTTTTCAGATTTTTTGAGTTTGTGTGTCCAGAAAGTGTTTTTGAATCTGACATTGTTTGTAATAGTGCTAAGTTTGTGTGTATTACGACATTTTTTATTTCGGTCATATCATTTTTTCTGTTTTTTTAACTTTGTTGTGTTTATTGTATTTTGCTGGTATGTGTGATGACTTCTTGCCTATCATCTAAGGGATCCTACAAAGATGCACCCATCCATAAGAAGGGGGTTCAGTCTAAATTAAAAACTTAAGATTTTGAACAACCCTTTTTTAACAGTAAACATTACAGATTACATGCTTTGACACTGTAGAGTGTTAAACACCCTTACAAATTTCGAAAATGCCACACACAGATGAATTCAATGTTATATTTAGAAAGAGAATATATCATTCAGAAGACTAACATTAATTAACAGTCGTCATACACAGAAAAATCAAAAATTTTTAAAAATAAATGTCCATGGACTTAACAGTTTCTTCTTGATAATTTCCTAGTGCTAAAAACTATAGCAAAACCGTTATTTATGTTAGAAGCTATTAAGCCATGGGGCATTAATATGGCAGCCATATTTAATTTATGCAAATTATCAAAGGGCCTTTGTAAAAATTGAGCCACTAAAAGTGTTTCTTCATACCCAAGAAAAATATGAAAACTTTAAAATCAAAGAAATAGCTTGCCTCATGCGTCATATATGACCGACAATGTCCTTTGTAGGAATGTTGGCCACCATATTGGATTTATGCAAATTAACAAATTACCTATGCAAATCATGGCATCTCGAAAATCGTTTGTCCATGCCAAAGAAATATACTTTTAACTTTAAAATCACTGTAATAGCTTGTTTAATACGTGGTATATGACCGAAAATGTCTATTGTAGGAATGTTGGCCGCCATATTGGAATTATGCAAATTAATGAAGTACCCATATGAAACATACCTCCAAAATAATTCCCTGAGCCAAATTACTAGTGTCAGACTTTGAAATAACTGAAATAGCTTTTTTAACATGTGATATAGCAAATTATGTTATTTTGTTGGATGGTTGGCCGCCATATTTGATTTATGCAAATTAGACATATTTCCCCAAGGTAGATTCGAGTAAACTTTTAATATGTTGTTCTGGGTACCTCTCTGAAATGCATTCCGAAGAAAAAAATTCTGTTGCAATTTGTGGTGGGTCTAACCCTATTTTGACTAGACTATAAAGTGATGAAAGTTTTCAACAAGCGAGGACTTTCAATTGCAGTATGTAGATTGTGCAAAACGCTGCAGCGAATCTTAAGAGAACACGTATTGATTCATGTGTATTAAAGCAAAACAATACGATAGAGTTGATTTTTTTACTTGTGTTTTTACAGACGTTTTTCTTGTGAACTAAAATTGGAACACCTGATGAGCACTGGGTCCAGCTTTTGTTTTTTCTCTAGGCCTGTCTTAGTTAAAGCAGTTTGAACAAACTCTTACAGCAAAGTGTAATTTTATTACGGCTCCGAACGGTCCCTGTTTTCTTAGCCTTTATGAAGAATACAGTGTATTCACCAAAGTCCTGCTCTATCAACTTTTTGGTATTTGAAATAAGGAAACGTTAATGTTACTAAGGTCTTGTTGTGAACGCACTGTTTTTGTTTTTTAAGCTGCGGGTAATGTTGTTGTTGTTGTGTTTCTCGCTGCGGATTTTGTATTACACGCAGAATATTAAAGGAGGATAGTCGTCGGAACTTTGCTCAAAGGTTGCCAGGCACCCCCCACGACCGATGTAAACACGGAGTGTCTCAGACAGAGTCCTCGCTTGGCACGCTACCTCAGTTATCCTACATTTAGCGCGTGCTCTGCCACTACTGCCATTATTAACGTTACACTGAAGGTCGCATAGGAACGGAAATTTTCAATGTGTCGAGGACAGAGACGTTAGAAACACTATGTAGCGCATTCTCAACAATGCACGTCTCAGACGGAAAGGGAACAAAGGTGTTGTTCGAGTCTGCGCATGGACATACCTGCGCGTGCCTACAATATGAGAAAGTAGTTTACCTCACCAAGGTCTCGACCTAGGATTTAAATATCAATAATGGGTGTGGGACTGCTGTACCTGAACGTACTGTCAATTGTAAGTCTTTTTTTTTGTAATTTTACCGGTTGCGTTGGTCAAAGAAACTAGAAAAAATAGGTTTAAAATTTGATATTCAAAAACCTTTACACCGAGTTGTGAGTCCAGCTTGAACACTCGGGGCCCTGGTATATAAAACGTGTCACAGTAAGTTCTGTTGACAACGCAAGGACGTGCACATTGTACTTGATCGTACAAAACGGCACTCAGGGAAGTTGAGGAAAATTACAGATTTCCTTATCGAAAACATGATCGGAGAAGCTACGGGTTTGAATGCATACTGAACGACCAAGCGTTAATTAAAACCAGTGCGGACGCGGCAGTGCTGACCGCTGTAATACGGGAAATTAGGTTAAGATGGGAGTTCTACTGAGAGCGATCATACCTGCAACTCCTGAAATCATGATGGCAGCACACAGAACCGAAGAAAGCGACAAAATTCGAGCCACCTTCATGACGTTTGCTTGAAAGCTCCGCACTTGAACTCTGGTCTTCTGTTCCTTCTGTTACAATGAGAGAACGCGCCAAAAATTGGTCAAACGTAATCGCAGTGAACTTGCGCGGGACAAGAGCACTTAAAGTTTCCTATGGCCGACCTACACCCAAATTCCTATGTTTACTGCGTACCTCGTCTTTTTGTCAAACAAATTTGCTACTTTTCATGCATACTCACGAGGCTGACCTCCTGTGACCTCTGCGCGATCGGCGGTGAGGTTACATTCACCGCGCTCGCCTTTATTTCGGGTTGGCCTTTCAAATTAATAGTTGTGACAGCTGACATGTCACTGTCAATGCGAGTCGTTTATAATAGTCATAAGGGTTGGCTTAGATTTGAAAGAATTTTTCGTACATAGCGTAGACGATGTTTGACCTCGCATGTAACAAAACAAACACCGTTCTTCGATCTCTACCCCCACCTACTCGACCGCCATTACCATATGATGCCCATATTTCCACAACTAAATTTGCAAGGTAAATTCCACTCCGAGCAGTAACGCTACCTTCGCAGATATCTATGTACACTTGGGAATGCCACGAACAGCTGCACTCATGCAGTTTCTGGTTTGTCTGACAGATCAAGTTTATTGCAGGATCTTGTATATATAGAATTCAGCATGCGTTTCAGTCCGATGATCTCAAGAGATCACTACATAAAAACAAAGGCAACTGTCACTGCATACGTTGGGGTAGCAGATATATACATCGTCTCGTCCTCTCTGAGCTTTTCAGAAACGGGCGTCAGTAAATATTGTTTTTCTTGACTGCCATTCTTACGCAAATTCAACGTACTGCATATTTTTTCTTTTGCTTAGGGTACATGCAGAATATGCCTCAGGGACAGATATTCGGACTCCCAAACTTTTACAATTGTACCTTTTTCGGTCTACTACCACTTGTGCGGTTTCATGTTGAAGTTCATGTAATTTAAAAAAAGGTTTTCTTTATCATTTTGAACATCGAAAATTTTATTTTCTCTCATGGAGTTAACACGGAGATGGCTGCCATCTTGAAAATGAAATGTAGGGCAAATGTGTATTAAATTTGTAGCTCTAGTACACAACTTTGACCAGTGAATCCCAATGTTTATTCTTAACTTCGAAAAGAAATGGATTAAATTTCTCTAACGGGAAGTGTAAACTTTCAATTTCGAGGCGCTCATTACCTTACAGTCGATGAGTTACCCCTTCCCGAAATGCAACACGTACCTACAGAGCATATCGTTCCTTGGCTCTGGGAAGTTTATTGAGTATTCCGTGCCCGGGTTCGAGATTCAAGGCTTGAGTTTTATGCCTTATTCAAATCTCGGTCACATGCCAGTAATTATATTACGGGTAGTCGCACAAGTGCCTAACAATCAACCCCCATCTCTCTCTCTCTCTCTCTCTCTCTCTCTCTCTCCAAGTTAATTAAATCACACCGGTGAGGTCGATTAAAGTCTTTAATTTGACACAGCATTCAGAATAGTATTGTTGCTTTAAAAATAAGTCTTGTGTTTCAAACTGTGGAGGTCACAAGCAGAATCAATATAGAGGCAAGCGTGCATAAGTCGACAGACTTCAAATAAGTTCGCAGTTATCATGTCAATAAAGAGTCCGTGGTTAAGAGCTTGTCATTGTGTCCTTCATAATCGCCATGGTGGTGCAGACAGGAGTCTTCCATATTCTGCATTTTGTCTGGGCGAACGTTAACAAGCTTTTCTTTGTCAAGAACAGAAAGTGTCGCTGCTAAGTGTCACCTCAGAGGTCAAAACCTGACAAGGATTCCAACCACTAGCGACAGATGACCTGTCATATAACGAGTTCAACTCGTTACCAACACGACAACTTCGACCAAAGAGCTGAGTGTCAGAGTTGGCGAGAACAATCCGATTGGTCAACTTCAAGTGAACGGGAAAAACAGGAACACATTATCATTTCACACAAGAGAGTTTTGCTCGACTGTCGCAGATAAATCTCTCGAAATGGAGTCCGTTGGTAAATCTTCCTCACCCGTCGTCATGGTAATCACGGGAGATGTTTCAGTCGATGTCTCTGGTTTCATACTGACTGTGTAGCCGGGTGTGGTCGGGTCATCTTCTAAACTACCAATCCTGTCAACTGTACAGAAAGAAAGTACGATTTGAATAAAAATTGTACCGATGACTAATAACAGAGCAGAAAATAACGGTGCTAAAATCTTGCGTACAAACATCAATGGGGATTTAAAATCAAGTGTATGAAAGATAAGGAGATATTCATGCAATTGTGATGGTGATGTAGCCTATGTTGTTGTTAATGATGATAACGATGATGATGATGATGATGATGATGATGATGATGATGATGATGATGATGATGACGATAATGATGATGATGATGAGTTGGTCTGCTCGTCACTCTGTGAATGGGCATTACAATCAATGTATTTCTCCATCAAGATAATTCTTGACATCATAGAGTGTAAAAAAGGCAATATTTTGTAGTAACTATCAAGCCATCTTCGATTTAATTTCTGTTATATTGAGCAACCTGAACGGCTTCGAGCGGAGTGCGCACAGTTGCCCCCTTCAAGAAATTCTCTAACATAAGTTCATCTGGTGTGAGTTTTCTTCATTTAACTTTTACTAGCCATCGATTAAGTTCGATCACAGAGGAACACAACAGTTAAAAATGAGTAAGATTACACGGAAGTGGTATCGTCACAAACTGATGACGTCATACCTACCGCAGACGCGAATAAAAGCACAGTGGTCTAGCACACAAACGGCAATGTATTGCGAGTACGAGTTCTGGTAATGATACAAAATAACGTTTAACTACATGGTTACTTACGTCAGCGGCCGATGTTACTGTAGAACATTATTTTTCCGTTATTTAATCAAATTTCGACCAAGAAGACCAAGTTGAAACTGAGTGAGGAAATCTCAAACTAAGTGATTAGGTGATTCATACGGAAACATCGAGTTGGAACATACCTGTGGCCAATTTGAATGTGAATACAGACGTCAGAAGCATAACAAACACGACGTTCAGTCCCAGCAGGATGGCAAACACGGTACGACTGTTCACCAACCAGGAACACGAGTCACACCAAGGCATACTTGGATAGCTTGCCCGGAAAATCAGTGCGGCCCATGGTCAAGTACATCATTGTTGAATGCT
Source organism: Ptychodera flava (assembly GCA_001465055.1). NCBI lineage: Eukaryota > Metazoa > Hemichordata > Enteropneusta > Ptychoderidae > Ptychodera > Ptychodera flava. Next base: position 36,910 of record LD352801.1, on the reverse strand, counting down.
GTTTGAAGGACCTGGCATTTGTATTGAACGTCTTGCAGCACTACAGGACGACACGGCGGACTTGATCCATGCCGGTTTGACTTCTACAGTTACATGTACTATGTTGTTATGATTAGGTATCACTATATACGTATTGTTTTCTCCTCAATGCGAGTCGTTAACACCTCTGGCATTTCCATAACCTGCAAATTCTCTCCGCAGATGGTACCGTGAATTAATGAATTACGTAACCAAAGCAACAATTGCAGTAACGGTTTCACCAAATCACTCCAAGTCTCAATCGCAAGTCATTTTATCAATAATATCCTGGAAAATTCAAGTGCAAAGATGAAAGACTGCAGCTCCGGACGTGTGAGAATTTATCAGTATAAAACAAGCGCAAGCGAGGCCAGGTTTTTCTTCTATTTCGATTTTTCATTTACAACAATGAGGGCGCACCTTACATGCAAATTATGTACTACACGCTGAGATTTGAATTGCGCAAATCCTTCATTTCCTTTATGGTAAGTAACGTCGAATGAAAATGCAAGTTCATATGTGGCTATTTGCTGTTAATTCAAAACGAATCTGTCGTCAGTATACTAGTAGTATTCGGCAGTATTCTCGTTGTCGCAATTGTGCTTATTACAGAGACGCAGGAGCGAGCGCACAAGAGAGAAAGGGAGCGAGGGCGGAGGAGCGAGTGAGAGAGAGGGGACAAATATAACAACAGCTGAGAGTTCGGCAGACGGTAAATCGGAAAAATTGAGAAATTAGCGCTGTCTTCTCGGGAATCTGGTTGCGTGGTCGGATGGACCTTCATGAGAGCCGCTGGTGGCGCCCTCAAATACTGAGCAGGCTGATTGGCAACTGGCCTCTCATCGCATTATGAGCGGGCAGTGACTGCTAATGTGAAATGTATAGCATGTTAGTTAAGAATATATACGATGGCCCTGATATTTGAGTCGTTGGAACGGCGCCTGTACGACATTTTTGTTTGCAAACAACGTTAACGTATTCCAGGGCTCGAAATTAGCGGTAGTCCCGCTTCCACAGGCGACCAACTTTTCCCTGGGGCTACCAAAGTCCATGAAATGGTAGCCCACATGGACTACCAAAGCCTGGGACATGAAATTCTGTCAGTACTAATTAGCGTGCCTTGTCCGGTCTTTCACTTTTGGACGAGCTAAGTGCATTTAAACCAAGCTGGACAAAGTAAGGCCAGACTTTGACTTTGTTTTGCAAATTATAAAGACGACCTTGCGATGGAACTTTGAAACAAAGATTCAATATCTCAACTGATGTACTTGGATGACAGGCACAGAAAATATGGCCAATGAAAAGCGTATTCTCATTGCATTTTGATCGAAATGTACCAATCACAAACTCCTCCCTACTACAGAAAGCCCATGGTCTGTTTTTAGCATTGCTGAGAAGGTGGTGGTCATTGCCATGACAACTATCAAAATTGGCATGCACATCTGAGAATGAAACGGGTTGTCAATACAATGATAGTAACCAAACGTTTTAGTTTCACTGTCGTCAATTATACCAGTTTCCTATGGGTAATAAAGATGTGCAAGTATTCACATCAAATGACTAACAAAATCACCTAATTAGCAAAGTCTTGAAAAATAGCTTTTTCTTCTCTTGTTATTGAAAAAAAATCCCTGAACTAAAATATGCATGGGCTACCAGCCATTGTCACTGGGCTATCAACTCCGGGTAGCCAAAGCGGACTAACAGGGAACCAGTTAATTTCGAGCCCTGTATTTAATGGATCTAGATGCATCGACATAGTTACAATATTCATTTTTACGATCTAGCCTATATAATGACACACATATGTTTTAACTTACGCCACTTTCATCAATGTATTGGGGTACAGTGTTTACATTTGCCGTGTGGGTCCAGGCCCAATGCCGACGACACAAGGTATTCACTGGTACACAATTACACTAATATTTGCGGCGAACAATCAGTTAATGTTTTTATGCTTTTCAGTTCCATCAGCAGCAATGCTTCTTCAATATCTTGCTCATTTCCAAAAACCACGTCGCGATGCTAAGTGCGTACCTTTTCAACACAGCCAGAGTATAGCATCCAATATACTAAGTGTATTAATTCAATGCCGGACCAACGATTTTATTCGTCGACAGTTTCATTGTAAAACGTCCACAATGCATTTCGACATACTTTTATAAAGAATAAGATTAGGTTTCAGAACAAAAGATGAAAATACTACCTAAATTTAAAGCCTATTGTTACTTTAAGTGTCACCATAGAACATCAGGTTTGACTCTCGTCGTATCGGTTTTTATAATACCTACCTACCTACCAACCAACCAACCAACCTACTTACCTGCATATCTACCTTCCTACCTACCTACCAATATACTTACCTACCTATCTACCTATACCTACATATATGCATAAACTGACTGGCACAGTTTTGAGTTGATGTAAAATTAACTCCAGGGCGAGTTTTCATCGTTAAAAACGTTGCATTTCCGCCTCGTGGTGATTGCAGGTGTGAGCATTCAGGCACCGGATATTAAAGTGACAATCCAAGAACAAAATAAGATTGCAAGGCGTAGAACCAATGACCATCGGACCTGAAGTGAAAGATGTGATGAACAACAAAGAAATTGCAATGTCTGATAATAATGAGTATATGATGATTTATTCCGCTTACTTTCCCTTATCGGTGCAGAGGGTCGAGTGAAGTGAAAACAAGTCAAAACTCCAGTAAGAACAGAATTAACATGGAGTAATAAATTCATATTCGGGTACCTTAACTATGCTGTGCCCACTTTACGTTTGTACTTCACGAGAACCATAGATTCTCGAGAAATTCTCGAGGGTCTATGCGAGAACAATATTAATGTAAAAAAGGTTTCAAGGAAGTTGGCTGTTCAGGAAATCGGCGTCTCCGGTGTCTTTATAGAGAACGTGCAAACAAAATTTGAAAGCTCAATAGTGAGGTTATATCTTAAAACGAAATTTCAAATAAAAACGCTGAAACAGGCCACCGCGACAAAAATACAATATTGCTACGTAAGTTTGTTTTATAAAGTACATATATTTGATATATATGAAATACTTTTGATTCTGCTTGGTACAAAGTGCAATTACAACAAAATAATGAACTTTATATTTAAATGTCTAATTACTAATCACAATTAGTAAATAAGATGCGATTATTGAATCATATTTCTTTTAATATCGTAAGCGAATTCTTTCTTAGCCAAATTCATCATCAGGAAAGACATTAATTACAAGATTCTTGTCTTGTCAAGATTCTTCTCATTCACTCTAATCAAAATTTGAGGATACTTATTTCTTCATGGTTTCTACCTTGTGATTATTTAAGCTATGAGATCGCAGCTTCGAAACTTTTCATGTGCAGAATTCTCCAATATTTTACGACCGTGAGATAATCCGACAAGCAAAATTTGAAAGCTACAAGTCATCATGACAAAGAAGAGGATGTTGGACGCATACAGGAACAATTGTCCCTCCCCCGCGCCCAAACAAAAATTAATAATTATTTGAATTTCACCATTTATTATTTAGGAAAATTTATTCATTATTTCTCGCTTTCATTTTATTTATGATTTTAATGTGTTAGAGGTAGTAGATAGCAGTAAAGCAAAATACGTGATTCTGTCTGAACGCTATCAAATTACTATGAAATGAATGGTGACGTAGTTGGGTGTTGACCAAGCTATGACGTTTGAGAGAGATGTATTTGTTAAAGGCGCTAGTGCGGTAAAGCATACGTGTATTCATTGGTGGCACCATGTCTTACCTTTCACCATCCCTGAGCTCAAAGCCCCGCAAACACTACCTTATTATCTGCAAACGTGCAGATTTACCTGATTTCGGAGAGTTAGCGACCAACAAATCATCCTCTCGGCACTTGATCGAATCTCGCGACTAATTACGACATCTTTCTAATGTCCTGGTTGACCAAAACGCCATCGTACAAGTACCTCCCAGGTATTAGACTGAAAGCAATCAAACGTACCGCTACCGAGTTCATTGTACTCTTGCACTTTCGACCTTTTTACACTTTACTTCGGCTGTGAGCGGCCTCTGAACTCGGTAACTGAAGAATTCACACAGCCACACTCCCTAAAGACTGCTGCACACGATAGAAATTAGCCGAGCAAACAGTCCCGAATGACGTTTTGCTCACGTAATAAGTTCTCAAGTTCGAGACAGGCCTATACAAGCTTTTTATTGCACGAGATGCACATTTATCTCTCCAGGGGGCGCCTTAAACGACATTTGGATTTCAGAAAAAAGAACGAAAAATACGAAAGTGATCCAAACTTCTAAAAGTAATGCAACTGAACTGTTCTACAGTGACTTTTAGTAGATCAAAACATAAAAAGTGGGAAACGTTGCTGTCATTTATCTACAAGCAGAACTTATGTTCGTCATTGACGCTAAAATCTTACTGGGCAATAGAAAAACTAGGCAACATATTTTTGTGTTTCATCTAATTTGATTTAAATGTAGGATAATATGTTCATCCAAGAGTACAAAGACAAATACCAAACATCAAATTGTCTTTAAAACAGTTCATATTATTCATAAAATTAAATCGTAGTTAGCGGGTATGTCTAAGGCATGTCGCCGGGCGTAGGTAAACAATACATGAAATCAGAATATTTTGCAAATATCGAAGTTTGCCATCAGACATTGAATACTTGAAAAGCGTTACGAGTTCAGGTTTTCGCAATGAAGCCATTGTTTAAGAATGATACGATCGATACCTCTCTGGAATGTAAATGAGCTTCTGGGGAACTTCAGTATTTTATGAACACATGAACTAGGAGCCTTTGGTGGAATCCAGCCCTACTTCTCCCCGATTGGTACTTGGCTCGAGTCATTTTTATGGAACTTACTTACGTATCTACCGATCTGCAGAATCCATTCATCCATTTCCAGTCTCTCTGTGTGCCCACCCGCCCATCCATTTATCCATCCATCCATTCATCAATCCATCCATCCGATAACGTTTACCTGGGACTCTTGTTGATTTTCACTGCTTTACTGCGATCGGGTTTGTGTTTGTTTGCCTGTTTGTTGGTTTAGTATATTTTTTTGTTTGTTTGAAATGTCTCTCATAAGAATGTTACCACACCTTTTGTATTTTAAGTTCATTCGCACCAGTCGACAGGTTTTCAGTTCTTCATGTTGTGTCGATGGTATTTTACTTCAGATCATGATAGTCTCAATATATAAAGCAAAAATTGCCAGGGCTGTCTCGTCCTTTGCTGTGATATGTCTAGGCCAGGTAGACAAATATTTTTTTTATTTTAATTTTCAAGGATACCTTCTTAGATGCAGAAGTATTTGTAAGCATCTGTCATTGTGACAATGGATTCCCTTGTCAACTTTTGTCCAAATAAATCATAAAAATACGAGCTATTGAGTAGGATTTTAAGGAGCCTATTGAACGTGCAAACTCCTTATAGTAAGGATTCTGAAAAAAAAACAAAACAATTTTTTTATCGGTTAATTGTTAATTTTATTAGTGATACTATAATGCATACATATACCACACTATCTTAAGATATTTTCCGCCAAACGTTTAACTTGATAATCGACGTCAAAAAGTTTAGAGACTCATACTTTCGATGCATTTTTATCGCGAAAAGCCTATCTTAGAACTTCTTACACAGCAAACCATGTTTTGTGTAGTATTTTTTTCTTCATAACTATAATAACTGACTAAAATATAGTGCAAAGAGTTGGGGAAGGTCGCTTGGTGGTGATGATTGTTTCCCAAACTTAGACGATAAGTAGATGTTTGAAATAGACATGTCTACTTGTGATATAATTTTTGTAAGTTTTGTCATGATAACAATGTTTACAATGCTGGTTTTTAAATTATTTGTGACATTTAAAGGCCCGATAGCTGTATCTTTGTCGCATTTTTTTTACTTCCAAACCAAACCAAGTTCATTGAAATGTACTCGTTGAGGGTTGTTATACAGGTAGAAATAAACTGTCCACTGGGACTAAATGTGCAATTTTGAGAAAGATAAATAATAAATGTTTCCCCAAACATAAAATGGCGCCCTCATGCAAATAAAGCAAAAACACAGTACGCAGTGCATGTATGCATTGGAATCTTCACAGAAACAACAGAGTAGTCCAGTATAATGCATAGTGCTAAATGTTTTCAACCGGGACATCACATGCCATGTTTTCTTTGTAATATTACCAATTTTTAAAAATGGCGGGAAATCAAAATAACGGTTAAAATTTAAATTAACTTGTCCAATTTTTCAGAGAAAAGACTATATCCTTTAAATCTGTAGAATTTAAAAAAAAAACAGACCAAAAAAGAAAGCCTATTTCAGGTCGACAAATTTCAAGAATTACAGCTACAGGGGCTTTAATGTATGGTTTATGTGAAATATTTTAATTGCAGACTAAACAACCGAACAAAATCACAGTTTGTAAACACTAAGAGATGTAAGCCATATATAAGGTACATTTCATTCCCTTTCGAAGATCTAACTATACGGTATTGTAACGCCTAACGTCAGTCGTTACAATATTAGGAACGACGAGAAAAATGTGTTTTCTGTCATATATTGTAAGGTAAACGTAGAGTTATCATTGAGGACCCTCTAAATGTAATCCTCTGATATCTTCCTCGCTCAGGGTTTTGCTATAGATTCTAAGGTCGTCCATTTCACCCTGGAAGTAGTGTCTGTGTTTAGAGTATTCACTGTAAGTTACACCGATGGTGATCGAGTTGTTAGCCACAAGCAGTTCACCTGTATTTGAAGATTTGGCGACTTGATGGCCGTCCAAGTAGAGGCGCGAACCGCTGTTATCGTGAACGAGAACGACGTGTTGTACACCGGCTACCTGTGCTCTGAGCTCTCGGGGACTGAAGACAAACTCCTGAAACTGAGGCAACAATATGTCGCGTTTAACGCGTACGAATCCTACCTCGATGAAGGTGCCGTCTTCCGTGTCATCCAGGGCAAGCTCAAAAGTTCCTGGCAAGTCATACCCGTTTGTGATGAGCCCCTTTCGGTTTCGCGGGAATTTTTCCGGCGCGGGATAGCTCCGTCCCTCTAAACAGTTCAAGCATTGGAACCAGAAGCTGATAGATACTGAAGAACCCCAAACGAAATTTCTGAACTCTTTGATTTCGATCTTTCCCCGTTCGAACCAGGCTGCACCTTCTCGACCCGACACTCTGCCGGAGGTGACGCCATTCCACCCGTAGCAGGAAGAATCTTTTACCTCGTCGTTAAATGTGTATTGGACCAGTAGTTGTGGGTCCCCGCAGTGGCTCTTGTCTCTCTCGTACATCATATGGGCTGTGGTTTCGTTCAGGGTCATGTTGAAGATGTACACTTCGTCGATTAGTCCGTAGAAGTTCTGTCTGTGAGTGAGCAAGCCTGATTGGCCAAGGCGGAGCGGTGCGTGGACTTGCCTCCAGATCTCGAGACAACAAGTGAAAAATCTAGATCTGTTTTGCTTTTCCCCGTCGAAATAAAGGTTGAACTCCGTGCCGTCATACGTATACAGGGCATGGTGCCATCGGTTCGATATCGCTCTTATGTCTTGGTAATCCCACTTGTTATCCCCAAGAATAGCAATGCCGGCGTACAGGACCTGGTTTTCGTACGCCGGCAAGACCATCTCGCTACCTTTTACATTGCCATAGCCTCGAAGAGAAACCAGGCCCTGGTTAAGCACACCAATGGCCATCTGCTTGAACCACAGACTGACTGAAAAGATGTTGTTGGTGAGGAATTCTGTCGTTACTTCCACTGGCTCTTCGGCTGGAAAAAACGCCGCGTTGCCAGACACGCCCATGTTCTCCGCAATCGACGCTCCCTCTGACACCCCGTCATGTCTAGTGCCGCTGGCGTCTCGAAAGTCGTTCTCGAAGGGGAAGTACACTGCTATGTACTCGGACAACAAATCTGAAGGTAAACATGACATAAAAATCATGTTCAGCTCTTTATGGTTTGTTGCTATGGTTTCGAAAACAAATATTAAACAGTACTCCTCCCTCATGTGCGTCTACCTTTGAAACGCATTACCTTTATGCATTTCGTCTGAGAAGAAAAGTCCCGGAGTTGATAAAGGAAGACGATAAGTTGTGCTTCGTGTAACATTAATTCCAAAGTTTAGACATTTACGACTTCGGACATATATGCATTTTTTACTCAAATCTGGAAATGTAGGGTTAAACAGGTTAAGAATGCATTTTCTGGTGACAAAAACAAGCGCAGAAATATTAAACATTTACGTTCTCGACGCTCTCGGAAAGTGTGCATTTCCTCTCAAATATGGAAATATACGATTAAAAAGCAAAAACTATCAATTTTTTTCTGGTAACCGAAACTAGCACGGATCCAACGTGATACATAAGATATTTTTCCGGCGAACATGTTTCGCGAGATAAGTCCAAATGTTTGTCATTCTATAAATATGATAGAACGTAACGTGAGTTGACATTCTCCAGTTATTTGCTCTTTTTGTTGCAGTTTAAACTGAAGGATCCGTCGCTCGAGGGAGAGCAATGAGGGCGCCCGCGAGCGACGGATCTTTAAGTCAAGTTGAAGTTCTATTCACGCATTTCTGTTCTGACTCATGGTTTCAGTATTTACCTTTACAGACTGGCATCAGCCCGTGCCATTGGCTGTCTATGCAGATCACTTTGTTATCGTCGCTTGGTGTAAATCCTGGCTTGCACTTGGCGATGGCTGTACCACGGTGGGCGTTTGAACCCGTTATTCTAACATTCAGCAGAGCTGTCATGTCACAGTTGGCTGAATGGAGAAAGTGTATCAATATTAATGTTTCCAGTTGCTGAGCAGACGATTAACAATAGTTAAAAAGAGCACTTATCGGAGGAATTTCGCATTCGACGAAGTCTATTTCTTAGTGAAATACCTTCACAAAATAGTGACCAAGAAGAGCAATGAATAATCAAAAGAAGAGTATAACTAAAGACACGCACTGTGTAAGGGCAGATGGTTTTGCATTTTCTAAAATTACTGTGCTTCAATTCTCTCCGGCAACATCTCGCTTTTTAACTGCGGTGGAAGCCGTATAAGATATGCAAGGTCCTGTATCACCTACACACTTTAAATGCAAGGAATCTATTCAGCAATTTACCGAGAATGGGGACCTTTACATCATGATATCATCTTCTGATTTCCAGATCTCCGAGCTTTCGTATCGGTGAAAGTAGCTTGAGCGAAAACCTGGTGGGTTTTCTTTTATGGTGCCTGGCATGTCTCAGCTATTTATTGCACAGTAAAGTGACTTCGCAGCTGTGTGATATGTTTTGCAATTTGTTGAAACTGCAATGAGCTCATTACAATGACTTCAGATTCAATAAATACTTGGCTATTGCATCATTGCTGCGAACGTCTTGAAAATATAATCAGATTTCGTAAGATATCACAAAATTACAATTATTGATTTCCTAAACGTACAAATATTAATAATACAGAAAGACTGCGAATCTGAAGCATCAAACGTTTGACTGTCTACTACAATAGGTTAAAAAGTTTTTCAACATGCTAAAATGCAGCTGATGATAACACTCAAATATGTTGAGTTATTTCAACCAACTTTGCGACAACAATCAAAAGATGTCCTATACTGTAAAATTTAAACCCAATAAGGAAGGCCTCCACGCAGGAGAATATGGAAATTTAATTACTAAGTAGAATCAACACCAACATTAAAAAGCAACAATTCAATTATTCATGGAGAAAAACTGACCAGCCGAATACAATTTGCGTGTTCTCCTTCGTTCATCTGCCAAAGAGTTTGAGTACTCACCTACGCATCGTGGTATGTAGTCAAATTCCCCGTTATCACAAGTCGCTTGTGTTGGCCCCAAAATCGAGTAACCAGACTCACATCCGAACGTGATCACTTTCCCAGACGCGATGTATTCGCTGTCATCCGGAAAACCATCCACTATGGTGAGGAAGTCGATCAACGATGGACGGGTACAACTTTCTGTAGTGAAGTGTAATGTATGGTCACCAAAATTGTGATGTAAGGGTATATATAGACATGTATGTTTAATCTTATCAGATATTTTGTCGGTCTTAAATCGGTCTACTGTCTGTGAAATTGTTCAGACGGCGAGTCTGATGTATGGGATGAGTTCACAGCAAAGTGAGGAAAAGTCTGGTACAAACACTGAATTTTGCTCACACATAAAATCTTAGTTGGTTCAATATATATGTGCACGGTTGTTGTCTACAAAAAGTAAGCATCGTCTTACCTCGAGGACAGATATTCTATCTACTTTACAATACTTTTTGTCTATCACATGTAGGGGCCCACCTTAAAATTCATGGAAGAAATAAAGTTTTAGTCTGCTTGCTCTTGTTAAAATATAAATTTTTAAATTCAATTTTTTCCCGTTTAGATGACAAGGATTGGCGGCCATTTTGAATTTATAAGCGTTGTGAAATGTTGATTAATTTTTGCACGATGCCTCTTCTTAATCATTGATTTTGAGAGGGATAAAGTTTTCTGGAGGAAAGTTTGGGCAAAAGTTTAATCCTTTCTGTTTCCACGCACGAACTGCCTTAACAGAGGCAACTTATTTAAAGAATCTCTCGTGTTCTCTTGACGCAGAAGAAAATGAATTCTGAAGCCGATACCGTCGGATATTCGGTTCCACGTACCTTTACATTTTGACGTCACTCCAGGTTGATAGTTGACGTAACTACCGTTCGTGCAGGCTATGGTGTCCGCGCCTGCAAGACTGTAGCCCTCCTTACACAGGACTTTGACCGTGCCGTTGACACCGTTAACGGGAAAATCCGCCTCGTACCAGCCATTTGGTATTGGGTCCGGCTCAAAGCACTTCGCTGTGAGGACATAAACGATTGAGTAAGTGACCTTGGGTTATTAACAAAGAAAAACTGTTAGCTGCGAAACGCATGTTCAAATTGATCTTCTCATTACAGTTGCTGCTACATGTGTAAAATTTCTAAGCTGGACAGATGCGGAATAAAGCTTTAATTTTCTTTGCGCGCCTATACAATGGTATCATGCTCATATTACGTGTACACATTCAAGCAAAAATTTCTCAGGTTTGAAAAGAACATATTGCCAAATATCTTTGACGTCCAGATACAAACATTACTACTTGAACCACGCCTACCTACCTACCTACTTACCTACCTACATATATACAGACAGACAGACAGACAGACAAATATATCGGTATCTTTCTAGATATCACTAATTTAACCGGTTGCTCGGAATAAATCCTACATACAGATTTAGACGTGCGTGCGCACGCACACACACACACAAACAAACAAACAAACACAAACACAGACAAACGAGTGCGCGAGGGGAGATAGCATCAGCTATACCATAGATCCAGCGAGTTTAGGAGGAGCCAACGATCTCGTATCATGAAGTGTGTAATTGCTGACTTTCATAATTGGCACTGACCTTGACAAACTGGCATCGACAAAGGCACCCACCCCGATGAGGAACAAGTCACGACCGTTGACCCCGAAATGGTGTAGTTTTCGTTGCAGGAGAACTGGAGAATTGTCCCGTCGTGATATCTGTTGCCTGTCTTGCCCGTTGATCCTGCTGCAATGTCCACTACGCCATTTTCAAGAGCTCCTGGGTCTGTGCAGGTTCCTGTTTGACGAAGAGATAGACCCAGAATAAGAACAACAATGTTAAGATTTAAAGTACGACCTTTGCATTGTCATACCCTTGTAATGGGAAATAAAAAGTGTTAAGTTGTAAGCTGCTCAGTGAAATAGCTGTTAAGAATTTCAGAATATAGGGAAGCTGTTTCCACTGCTGATAACATTAAACATATATACTCGAGCAAAATGTTCTGTTTCTATCTATCATTTTTATTTCTTCATTTCTATTATGCCACATTATCAATCATTCATTGCCATATGCCGTTTAATCACATGAATGTGTGCATATAAATATCGTGCATACATGTGCAGTTTGAGAAAGTTGGAGAGAGAG